>JABACO010000305.1:0-44668 GCA_013339895.1 Ephydatia muelleri | reverse complement strand
TATCTGTGTTACTTGGTGAGATGAGACAAGGAATGGAAGAAACAACATTTGATGCAATGGTGAGGGATTACGAATATTATTTTAAGGAAGGAACTGCTTATGCAGAAGTTGTGTGTGGACAGCCAGATATGTGTAGCGACCAACATGTTGTCAATCCAACCTTCTTTGAACGATACTTAGAGACAAATATAGATTCAAACCAATACATTGCACAATGTACATTGGTTCCATACAGGTGCTTCTTTCACAGCATTCAGTTCACATCAGAGAAGATATCACAGTGTGTCTTGCATAAAGTAACAATGAAACAGCTTGTAGTAAAGAGTGCATTTAAGAAGCATCCTCTTCTGGCAAATAGTGTGCAACAGTTTTCACTATGGTTGTCATCAGCAGCAAAAATTTTTATGAATAAAAAGCCTTGTGTCACATTTAGTTTCCACTGCTTGGATTCCATTGAGCACTGCCAAATAATGTTGAAGGACAAAATTAAATTTGATGTAATTTATTCATCCAACTTATTAGACTATTTAAGCCCAATTCTTTTAGTTTTGCCAGCAGTGGATCTTCTGAAGGAAAACTGTGTTATGGTAACAACATTGTTAAGGGGTGTTGTAAATATAGAGGAATTTATAGAACAATCATTTGGATTTAATTCAGAATTATTGCCTGTTATATTTGGTATTAGATGTATTGGGCACGATGGACAATATACTGACCACTACTCAATTGAACCCATTCCCTATCTGCCATCATCAACACATTGTTTTTTAAATGTTAATGCTAACTATGAATCAACGTGTCAAATTGTTCGCTGCTTTGCAATCCCCCTGATCTGGGAGAAATTACAGTTTGAACCTTTAAGGGTGATGTCATTGAGTGAAGTGCCTGCCATAAGTAATGCACTTCACAGCTTAGCTAAAAAAGCAATCACATCTTTTTTCCTCAATAATCCAACACCAGTGCCTATTACAAGTACTGAAACAGCAATCTTTGCATTTCTGGCCTTCATCTCACAGCTTTACTCAACAGTCCCATATGATTCCCATCACTTTTGGAAACATCTTTGTGATCTTCTCAAAGCAGATTCAACCATGAAACCATTCCTCCATCAAATTCAAACTCATGCTTTACTTCATGGTTTACACCTTCATCTAGTTCTTAAAGAAAGTAATTGTCCTGTTTGCAAAAAATTGCCAGTTGGTGATTTTATTTGCCAGCTGGCTGTTGAATTTCCTGTACCCTTTCCTGCTAGTGAATATATGAGACAAGCATTTACTGTTTTTCTTCATTCAGAAGGCAATTTAAATTCCCCCCTAACTTCAACTC
Organism: Ephydatia muelleri; assembly: GCA_013339895.1. Classification (NCBI taxonomy): domain Eukaryota; kingdom Metazoa; phylum Porifera; class Demospongiae; order Spongillida; family Spongillidae; genus Ephydatia; species Ephydatia muelleri. Next base: position 43,342 of record JABACO010000305.1, on the reverse strand, counting down.
CCTGGGAAATGGGAGCAACTGTAATTGACTCAATTGCATGTAAATGGGAAGATTCAAAAATCGAAATCAATTTTTTCACTTCATTAGAGGATATGGTTATTACAGTTGTTGCTCAGGATGTCCGTGATGGACCACACCCAAAAGTTATATGTAGTAGCCTTCCTGTATCATGTTCAAGGAAAATTGAACCTTTCGTTTTCTCCTTTGTTCGGCCAAATCCACAACCACTTTCTAGTCCTTCTTCTTTTGGCATACTTTTAAGTCATGCAGGAAATTCAAGGGAATTTTGCTCAAAAATTGAGCTCTGTGAGGAGGTGTCATCTGCACTTAAAGAATGCAAGAAAAATTGGAAAACAGAACACCCTTCTCTTTGTGTTCTTGAGATGTCTGTAAACAAACATCATTTTCAGCTTATCTACCCTTATGATATTGTCTACACCAAGATTCGTATGATCCTTGCAAAAGATAAAGCAACTGTTGATCTGAAAATAACTCGTGATTGCAGGAAATGGTCTCATGAAAAACCTTTATTTATTACCTGCCCATCAAACAAATTTTGTTTTCCTGACTTGACGATTGCCAATGCAGTTGTTCCAATATGATGGCAGGCAATACACACGAGATGAGAGAGAAGCTCTTCAGTTCTCATTAGGAATGATTGGTGTTAAAAAATAATCAGCACTCTGTTTCATTCTGATTGCCAGTATATTACATTGTTGGATGGTCCAGTAGTTCAGGGCTTAGTAGTGATCCACAGAACGATGTTTGATATAGAAAAGTATTCTCCAGCTACCCACATTTCATTTCTCATGGAAACAATACCAGTAGATAGAATAAATTCTTCAGACCCACTATGGAACTTTTGGCAATCTGTCAGTTCACTTCATTGTCAGATAACTAAAGATAAAGCAGCTTGTCTCAAAGAGCTATTGATGCATTTTGCTGCACGCACACGGCTCGTCAAAGAAAATGGTCCCATCATTTCAAGAAGACATCGTTTAGAACATTTATTTACACAAGCAGTTGTCTACCCTCTTTACCTGAATAAAGACAAGTATTATGCTGATCTGGCATGCACCGTACTATCACCAGATATCAAAGCTATTGAAGACAATAATTCAGATACATGCAAAACAATGTAGTATGACTCTGAAGTGCCAACACAATAGTAATTGCACTGGCTTAGATACTATCAAATTAATTGACTTTCTATTGCTTTTTATAATTGCCTTATTTACTTAGTGTATAAGCAAACACAATCACTATCACCTTTAATTTTTGTACATCAATGCAGTGTATTAAAATTGCATGAGACAATCATAGTTTAAAAGTGTTTCTATTTGCCACGTTTATTGAAAATTTGACATACAAAGACACATTTGACAATTGTGTGCATGTACTGTACAGTTGATGTTCAATGATCACAGCATGCATGCCCTGAATGCTAGACTGAATATGGCTACATTTAATCAGTAGGCCAACTGGGATGGTAGTACTCATCACATCTTGATTAGCAGGGGCTTTTCCTCATTTCCTTTGAATTAGTGCCATTGCAAAGGTATAATGTTCAATTGTTTAACCATTGCTGCTATTATTAGCTCAGATGGCAACCAAATAAAAGTTGATAAGCAACAAATCTACAATATACCTAGTAGAGTTTTTTAATTTAGTTTTATTGATCCTTACTGATCTATAAAAGATTATACTGCAAGTCTCTCACAATTATTGATCATAGAAAGAATGAAAACACTCTGTTCAAGGACTGCAGTAGAAAAGGAATCATGCAATAACTGACCACATTTAAAATTGACAAAAGCAAGAAATACTTAAATATGCAGAACTGGCAAATGTGATAAAACGGTATGGAGACTTCATGGTCTAGAAGTTTCTACACTGTTTCATCACATTTGCATTTTTGCAAAGTTCTGCAAATTATGTAAATATTTCTTGCTTTTGAAATATTACACACATGTTGGAACTTGCAAGATGATTGGAGCTTGCCATTTCAATAAATACCAAGTTCTCGATGTAGGTGACCAGTTTAGCTGACAGCAGAGTGCAAATTGGGCGTAGCCACCAACAATTGCTCATGAGGGAGCTCATAAGACAAAGGCAGGCAAGCTGGCTGCAGAGTTGGTTGAGTTCAGACATCACCCTGATCAGTAACGTAAGCATAGGAAGTGACAGGTGTGTGGTAGCGACTGTGAACACCTTGGGGGGAGAGGGGAGAGGGGGGAGGGAGAGGTGAGAGTGTGAGAACATAGCATGGTCATGAGCTATTTACATGCACTAAAGCATAACAACATGCATGCATACAATGTGTTATGCAAGCAATCTCATCTTTATATGAATAAGAACCTTTTGGTTATATTACTGCAGGCAGGTGGCATTGGTACGCAGTGGCACTGGTGAGCTAAAGAATTGCCAGCATTTAAGTAATGTGGGTGGTGCTAGTGATCGAGGTGACCCAAGGGGTGGGGGCAGTGTGGATGAGACCACATCTCTCCTGTGTACTGCAATGGGGGCATTTGTATGTAATGCCTCCTTACTGGGTCATGTGGTTACAGCAGCTGACCATGGGAATCTGACAAACCTGACTGTGCAAAGCTTCATCCAGCCATTTGCAAGTGACTCCAGAGAACACGACAAGCTAGCTGTTGTCAAAAAACAATGACATAATAAGCTGCAAGCTATTTTAATGTCACTTTACCTCTAGTGTGGTAAAGGAATAACACATAATGGTTCAAGGTTACATCCTTCATTTGGCAGGACGCTCCAAAAACTACAAAGTATTGAACAGGATGGACATAGTGTTGATGTACATACGAGTAGTGAGGCCTCTAAATGCAGCTCAGTCCAGTCATAGATCTTCTCTGGAGGAAGTCTACCACATATGTGGTACTCTGGAGACATACAGTCAGCATAGGCACCTCCTCCTAGAGGACCTCTCTATGGTGAGCACATGGAACCTCCCTATAGTGTGGAAAAATCTCATTGCAAATTTGGTGTTGGACAGAAGGTCCCAAGGCATGGGGGCACAGCCAAGAGCAATTGGTTGGTGGCTTCACCCCATTTGCACTTTGCTGAAACTGGCCACCGCACATTGAGAACTTGGAGTTTATTGAAATGGCAGAGCTCCAATCATCTTGCAGATCCAACATGTGTGTAGCCTTCTGTTCAGGAGGCTTATATTTGACCTTTTGTTTATTTAGAATGGTCATTCAACTTCAGATTATGCTCTATACATAACTATGCATTTTGCTGACCATTAATTGTACACTCGCCTCTCATACATTCATTAAGATGTCGTTTTATTTATGATCACGTGTATGGTTCAATATCCTGCTAGCATAAACATGAAAACAAAGGCACAACACAAGTCAGCAGTATAGTGATGGAGGTGTAGTGTTAGGGTAAGTATTTATGGGGACAAGAGAGAGGGTTCACGGGCATGATGAACCATGCAGATAAGTGAAAGAGATGGACGAACAGGAAGACCCGAGCCCATGTGTTAGATGTGTATGCAGGAAGGATAGTGGTGTTGGATTGGAAGGAGGGCCACTAATGTGTCATGGAACATGTGTAAATCACCATTGATAGAAGAGGTCTAAAGGTCCTGAGGGAACATGTGTACTTGTGTAGGCCACTTTTACAAGGTGTTTGCTAGTAATTTGCTAGTTGTAGACCTGGCACATTTGAGGTTAAGATGATACAGATCAGGTTTATGTGTCCAGGTATGATGGAGGCAGTTAGTTGAAATAGTGATCTCTATACGTGTATATGTGTGATCCCTGCAACTGTGTTTTTACATAGATTAGCTAAAAGAATAATAGCTGAGATCGAATAATCAACAACAAAGGTACCAAACTAGACAACACACAATCACATGCAGTGTAACTATAGTTACACGTCCTGATAATGCTCGGAACCATGTAGGCTTTATAGCTGGTGGCAGTACATGTAGGGAGGGACATGTTTTTATTCTGCAACGATATTCACTCGCCAATTTATCTAAGGCTTGGGAGAGCACGCGCTCATAATATCAACTATGGCGCCTCTTTACAAAAGGCCTTTAGATCTTTTCATTGTGTTCGTGTTCGTGCAATTTTTATTCATTGCCATAACAATAGGCAAGCGGTGTCCATTGAAGTTGGCCTAACCCACCGCACCATTCTTTTCTGTGTCTCTTTTTTTTTTTTGCGCAGATTTCGTTCAGTCCGTTTATGGATCTCTCTTGGCGACAAAGGAGATCGAATATGGGTACTGGCCACCCGCTGCGATCGTGGATGCGTACGCTTGGTGGTGTAAAAATGTCGATGTCCTTCTTGCTCACAACCCAATCTGGTTAGTCGTACAAAGCCCCTCCCCCATCTTTCCATCGCATGTCTGATGAAAAATCTGTATGTACAGGTATGTACGTGTATTAAATTAGCACACACACACACACACACACACATACACCACACACACACACACACACACACACACACACACACACACAACACACACACATACTGGTAAACATACACACACGCAGTAAAACCCCCTGAGGTTCTAGTACACACATGAAAATAACGAAGTGTGGTAAAATAGTTTTAACTGTCCATATGTTGCATGACTGTGTGTGCATACATGTTTAAATGTAAGTGCATGTGCCCAGCAAACAATTCTTGGCAAGATCTTGGCCAAGAAGGTAAGATTTTGGCGGCCATAATCTTGGATCTGAATAAAACTGAAACCAAAACACCTGTATAATTGAAATTTATATATAATCAAGATGTCCATTTTAGCTATAGGTGGTATAAATGTCATCTCCAAACCCACCTCCTTCCCTGAGATAGGTGGGGTTTTATTCAAAATGTGCTTTTTCTAGTTTTTTAGACATAACTAATAGACAGAAATGCATGTGGTGATGAAATTAATAACAACCATAGCTAAAATGTACATATTGCTTATGTATCAATCTCTATTACATAGGTCTCTTGGTTTCAGTTTTATTAGTATCCAAGATTATGGCCGCCAAAATCTTGCCTTCTTGGCCAAGATTTTTTTGCTGGGGTAGTATTGCACATAGTGTATCTTTGAATCTGCCTGTTCGTTTTGGCTTCATCTTTTCCATGATTGTTCTTCTCCTCCCATGAGGAAGAATGTTGTCACCTATGATAGCAGCTCATAGCATCTATCTGTGTTAGGTTTGAAACAATGGCATGGCTGAGTCCCTTTGTGTACTCTCCGTTCTACTGCTTTGCCATTTATGCCTTCTTGTACGAGAAGGAATGGATCAGAGTACCAGGTCAGTCTCTTTTTTAAATACCATGTGCAAGTACTTGCTATCTATGTGCTCACTGTATGAAGTTGTGGATTAAGTAACACTGAAAAAAAATCTGGGGTTATAATGGCACTGTATTACAAGTGCACTCATTATTTAAATTATAGGAGGATAGGAAACTGTTGCGTTGGATTTATCACATCTCAGCATGCTAATTTTATTTAATTTTCTCCATTTACCAACAAAATGATTTTGATCCTTTTTGTGGTTACGATAGTAGCAAAGCAAAATGTTGCCAAGTTTGTGGGCATTAGAAATGCCATTCCTGCAATGTGTATTTCAATTCCTGATTTGTTTGAGGATGTACATGTTGTAAGCTTTCCCAGTGCTCAGCAATATGTATGCAAATTTGCACAACTAAATTAAGGCCATTAGTAACATTCGTGACCAAAATGCATCCGACCAATCAGAAAAAGGGTATCATTGTCTATGTAACCATAGTTACACACTTTTCAATTTGAGTCCTCCCCCCCCCCCCCCCCCCCCCCCCCCGAATCTAGCCTTGATGTGGAGCTGGGGACTCCTCATCTGCATGGCAGTGGTCACGAGAGAGGAGCTCTATGGTCTTCATCCCACAAAGAACGTACAGGTGTTCATTGCTGCGTACGGAGCATACGCCCTGATGCCCATCGTAGTGATGCTGAGGGTGGCAAATGCACCTCTGTTTGGAAAGACTAAGCAGAACTAGTGCACTTTGTCCTGTTTGAGATGCATATGTGTTGAGGTATGGCAGTGCCCAGTGTATACATTAAGAGCTCTCTATAGCAGATCTTTTAAGAATCACGAAAGGGGATCATTTCCGCAAAAAGGGACCTACCATATGTTTTTAAATGTTTTGGTATTCTAGAAGTCTGAAATGTCCATTGCTTGTTATGGAGCACTGACAATCAGAGTATCTGTCATGGAGTTGTAGGGCTCTGATTGTGTAATTAGCAATATATTTCAACACAAGCGTTACATTTCTATTGCGCACACTGGAAATTTTATAATTTATGCACTGGTCCGAAACAATCCCAAAGAGTTTAAACCAATCCACTGATATTAGTGTGTGATGGGTCGCAAATACAAAAACTGTAAAAATCAAGTCTTCTATTTCCAAGCAATCTGACAATAGAACAAGAGCGACGACACATTGATGGACTAAAATCTGATAGCGACATTCTAGTAAAAGAGGAATGCTTAACATTCCATTTGCAATTTCAAAAAGCTACTTAACAAATACAATGTTTAATTTATTCTTATAATTATGCCTTTAGCCCTTGTGGTTAATCACATCACATCGTGTCATTCTGAAATAAGCACTCATCAAATGTGTGCAGCGGGTCCAATAATTCATTGCATGTATGTCGGTGTGGATATGAGTGTCAGCAAGATATGGTGTCATCATATGGAGATCCTTTCAACACTGACAGTTCAGCACCATTTAACAATAAGACAAATATAAAAACCACTTGGTCCATAAGTTCAAATATTTTCTAAAGAGTATGTAATAGTGTTAATGTTATATTTTCGAAGTTGCAGTCTATTTTGTATAATCATGCAATTCAACTGATGAGATGCACTGTAGGAATGGGGAGGAGGGACACAGCTTCGTTGTGCTTTGAATGAGGTCCCAGTGTACAACTTGGTTCGTGTCACATTCCAATCAATGCACTATTGGCATCGTGTTCATATGATTAAAAAGCTCTCAAAATGGCTAAAATAATTCACAATCAAGACACTTTCATCTCATCGTCATAACATTGGACACAAGTATTCTTACATCTTGAAAAACTACTCTATAGGTAGCACCGGTTTCTATATGCTCTCGCATAGAGCACATAGAGAGAGGGTAAAATCTTTCGGATAACAATCTTCTGCTCCATTTCTTTAGCTCCCCCATTCCCCAGGTAAAATGCCAGGATGTATGTCCCACCACTCATATCATATCTTCCAACCATATATGGCCATGTAACATATCTCCAAAATAAACACAGCCATTGACAAGAACTGAGATCCTATCAAGGCAATGGTACTCTTGACAAACACATCGATTCACTTGATCGTAATGAATGAATGGGGGACACATGATCAGCAAGAATAAATACAAAAACAATAACAATTGACATGATGTTCACAAAAATCTTTCCGGCACTATTGCTTCAGGTTATATATACGCAAACTGTGATCAGATAACTGTTTGTGTGTGGTGTGCATGTGGAGAAGGAAGATAGCTGTAACTGTGTATCACATATGTACTATGCAAGAGTGCAATCGTGCTGGATTTTGTAAGGTCACCCAACATATACCACATACCTGCAGTTATTATTGTAACTTGACCAACCACCCGTTTGGTTTCATAAATACATATCTCTTATGAATTTGATTTTGCCAATAATCGGTTAATTACATGAACATATATCTATTTCTGCGTAAGACCTTGTATACACGCCCATGACACGCCCTGACACTGTGGAAACATTACCATCTCTGTTGACAGGCCAAGTGAGGGAGCTGCTTCAACCACACAAGTAATGTCACCTTCACTAAGAGGGGCAGGGAGCACTAGTTCTGCCATCTTGTGGTTAGCTTTGAAATCACTGGAACATAGGACCTCAAAGTATTTTCCTGTGCCAACAATATGACAGCTCCTACCTCAGCTTCTGAATAAGGAAGGTGTTGTTTTTTCCCCCGACCTTACTGATTGGAGGTGCCGGAACTTCAGCTAGACAAAATAATTACAGCGCAAGTACTATCATAGAACACTTAATAAATGCCAAACAATGAACACACTGGCATGTCAAATTGGGGCTTGATTACAGGGACCGCTTCATCAAGCGAGTACTACATCTGATATACAGCCATTCCATAGGGCACCATAGCTATAAACACATAACAATCCAAACCATTTTAAATGGTTCAGACAAAATGGTTCCACATCACAATTTGTCAATCACAAGCTCTTGTGTTATAAACCCATTGCAGTTTCTTTCAGATGTATAGGATTCTGCAATACCCTCCCCCCCCCCCCCCCCCCCCCCCCCCTAACTGAAACATTTGGTGCCAAATTAAGCAAATGAATACTTCGGCAATGATTATGTACAATGGTTAAAAATGTTGCTCACTTCCACCATTAGTTTACAGTACTGTTCACTGAACATATTGATCAACACACACCTTGAGTTCCAGACTGTTGTAATGCATTGAACCGCTTCTCAGCTCTGCAGCAGAAAGCAGACCAAGTTACAACACAACAAAACAATTCATCTCATTTTCAGGTCCGACTGACATCTATTTGGATGACCACCTTAGCAACTACACATAATTTTCTCATACCAGTGCATTTAGTATCGGTTCTTAAAAAATTAAATGATACTTAGTAGTGTAAGGTCAAAGTTGAAATACGCGTATTACCCATACTTGAGCTAGTTTGAGCCAATACAATTTCAAATCCCCGATATCTTCCACCTAAGCCCGTACGGGGAGGGGCGGGGAAAGGGGTTGACATTGATTGGTGCTCGAAGTTAATCGAGCTTAACGAATGAACCGAGGCATCTGTGCTAATACGTTGCGCTACCTGCTGACGGCTCTCCTTCGTTAAGAAACGATTCTCCTGATTATCGGTTGACATAATGGGGGGGGGGGGGGAGGGGCTTCGTCTGGACGACACTATAAATACGTGACGCGCGGGCGTGGTTCAAAGGCCGCATCACAGCGGGATAAAGCATGGCACTCTTGCGGCTCTGGATGCTGGCCCTGGCGATCGCAGCAGCTGTACAACCTGGACGAACTTCAGATCCCTGTTACGACCATCAGACTTTGAACTACACGACACAATTTGAACCAAGCGAATGCTCGACGACGTGCACCGTAACTCCTTTCTTCTCTCCGGACACGTCGGTCGAAGCGTACATCGCCCTTATAGAATCTGCGCAAACGACGATCGACATTTTCACTCCAGGTGAGCAGCATGCGCACACACAAGCTTGCATTAAGTGTTTTTAAAAAACCACCACCCCGATGTTGCGGAATTGTAGTTATATATCTATGGCTGAAGGACGTAAAAAAGAAACATTTGGGAAGGGGGGGGGGGGGGGGGGGGGGGGGGGGGGTAGCCGCTGCAACAGGTAGGGGAGCGCTATAGGTCCCCCCCAATAGAGGAGAGGGTCTGCGACAATGCCTCAGCTGCTTCTAAGAGCAGAATCAAAGCCACACTTGCCCTGTGTACGACTTGTACTGCACATGTGCAAGCAGCGAGGCATCCATATTATCTATCATCTACAAGTTTATCCATATCTAATCAAACCAATGCGGTTGCTGTTGCGGTAAAAAGGATGGTGTACGTAACAGTCTGCACACTGTTGCGTAACAGTTTGCACACTGTTGCGTACACAGTTATTGTAGAAGAGTTGACGCTTGCACCAAAGCAGTTTTTTTCCCTTTACTTTTCAACTTGCTTTAATTGGAGTCCACAACAACAGTTTTCACTATCAAAATGATCACCCTTGCTGCTGCAGATCTAGGGTTTGAACCACATCGATGATTATGATATGTATCTCTCCGTCTGCATCATCACTTTTTACTACAGACTTTGACAGCTGGGGTTCGTGCACTGATCACACTGGAACCTGTGGTGGAAGCTGCATTGGGTGCTCACTACAGGACCAGAGGAACGAAACATTCCCTGTATTCACAGGACTCCTCAATGCCGTCCACGAAAGAAATATTTCCGTTCGACTTCTCACAAATGACTACTACGTGCCTACATGCCAGGGCATGGTCACTCCCCTTGACTGGTTGGCGCTAAATGGAATACAAGTCGGACTGTACACCACCACTACGTTCTTACATGCCAAATTTATGACAGTTGATCGTGGCAGGCGAACGCTGGTATCATCTGTCAACTTCAGTAAGACGTCCTTCACTAAGAACCGGGAGGCGGGAGTGATCATCGACAGCTGTTCCTGCTCTGCAATCGACTTTTACCAGCAAGTATTTGCATACGACTGGACCCACAGCTTACCCTACACTGTCAAAACCTTACATACACCGCATCTCAGCTGACCTACATCAAGGATCCCAGCATCCTCCCTTACGCCCTACCATCCTACTACAAGGTGAAGGGTGCCTACGTCGTCGCACCCTTCACATCCTACGACGGAGTAACCATAAAGCTCGCATACACCGCCCCAGACTATGCCTACGACACGGTCATGAAGGGTCTATCGGCCACCACTTCATCTCTTGAGGTGATGATCTATGAGATCACCAATGCAGCCATGTGCAACATTACTCTTGAATTGTTCAATGCGGGTAAAACGTGACTCTGCTCGTTTCATCTGACATATTGAATTACGAGGAACTGATAATTGCAAGGGTAAGTGCAAAAATGCAGAACACAACAGTGTTTCAACTAAACTGAACCACACGCAGGCTTGCTACAATATGCTGTACAACAACGGGCTGAAAGGGCATATTCGCAAGACCAACACTGGATTTCAGTTCTCACACCAGAAGTTTTGGATAGACAACACTGCAGTTCACCTAAGCACAGGTGAGGGTCTTGCATCCCTTTGTACTGTGGTTGTTATTTTAACTAGGCATATGCAAAATGCAACTCTAAGTAGTACAATCCTGTTTACAGCGTAGAATCAAATGAACAATGTACCAGAATAATTACTGTCATTATTATGCCATCAGCAAATACAACGGGAGGGGTGGTGGGAGGGGTTGATACCTTTATTGTACTATAGACCTATATTTTTATCACAGACCTTAAAACCTGTTGAAGTTGTACCTTTTTAAAAAGCTAAATTCTAAGGTTAATCCTGCAAGGCAATGAGGAGGGATTTTTTTCCTGTATCTCATGCAATTTACCTGCCTGCTATTTGATATCTGTAGTCCCCTCATGATTCTGACACACTGTGTACATGTACATACAGAGCACCACTTGAGATTTAAATCTGTGTACACAGGAAACTGGAGCCCAAGTGACTTCCCTGTTGGTACGCTCTTCCCTCCCTACAAGAAATCCTCGGTCTCGACATTCAGAGATATGCTGGTTGTCATGGAGAGTCCAGACATTGTGCGTGCTTTCCAAAATGTGTTTGATGGTGATTGGGCCATTGGCACTGACTGGGTCCCCACACCTTAAGAAAACATGCCACCTGTTGGGATTACACATTTACATTTGTTGTTTTTTTTGAAGTGTATATAATTATGACAGCCATCATCTGATATACACTGCTTCCAACAGTGACCATGTTAGCTACGGATTATCAGACTCCAAAACAACAGCTCTGATCTGGTCTTGTACCTCGCTCAGTAAAACGTCTTGCACCTTAAATTATTAATCACACACCTGAAAATTGACTGAAAATTGTTGCTTCCCATAAAAGAGACTCAGGATCATTTCCTTGAAAAGGCATGTTATTTTTTCAAGATTTCAATTTAAAAGTCCTCTACACACATTGCTTCTTACACAGTGAGAATCAGAGTTCCTGTCATGAAGTTGTAAGTGCTGAATTTTTAATTAGCCATACATTTCAACGCAAGAGTTACATTTCTATTGTGTGTATTGGAAATTTTATAATGTTATGCGCTAGGTCCCTTTTCGCAGAAACGATCCCACTCCAACAATCTAGTTAAAATACTACTTTAACCAAACGCATTCAATACAATAACCACAGACTAATTATAATTACAGCCACCTCTGAGTTCTAAACAATTGGGTATCACCCCATACATTAAAAAATAATTAAGAATTGGTTTTATAATAAACGGGACCAGGGATGTAAGATTACCTGTCAAGTTGTTCCAACTCATGGCGGATCTCTGCATTGCCTGGATCAAGCCTCCTGGCCTTTGAGAAATGATCACGTGATTTTTTGAACTCTCCCAACTGCATATAAGCCTACAACATAACATATATTGCCTAGTAACACAAGGCTGCGGAAACAGCTGCGTTATAATCCTACGCATCACAAATTGTCAACAACACAACACAACGTACATTATATATTTATACTTCTGCATAATCCACCAATAAATAAAAAGACCAATAAAGATTCTACAATTCATGTGAAAATAAATTAAAAGGTGCCCCACAACTGAGGGAAATGTGCAGCTAATATGCCTGTATGAAGTTGCTACTCGTTGTTGGCCAAAAAAATACCACTCATTAAAAGAAACTTGCTTTAATTGACTTTGTTAATAGTTAGTTACACATATATCACAATAGCAAATGAATTAACACACAATTTTCATGTACATGTAGTATAAAACAACTAGTACTTTGTTCCTGAATTGTCAACTACAGTGTAGCAAGTACATGGCATGGCAATATACATTAGTGAACACAGTTTAATTATTAATGTATTTTAATTTACTACACATCAACTGGCATTTCCCTACACAAAGGTAATGAGGATGGAGTTAAATCACCTGTCCAAGTCTGAAGAATGCCTTCATGTTGTTTGCATCAATCTCCAGTGCCTTCTTGCTGTTCGTGATTACCACCTTTGGTTTGCGCTGCTTGTGGGAGCAGAGCCATGTTGAGGTACAGTTTAAGAAGGACGGATTTCCATTGGTCCTCTTCTGCCTCATCCTTCAGCCTGATATCTTCTAGCTTACGTAATGCCTGCAGGGTATGCACACAACACTGAACATGGTGCTATTTACCCGGTGTTACCATGTGTGTGTTACACAGCACTAAGTTCAGTGTTACACAGCACAAAATTCAGTGTTACACAGCACAAAGTTCAGTGTTACATAGCACTAAGTGTACAGCACTAAGTTCAGTGTTACACACACTAAGTGTGGTGTTACACAGCACTAAGTGTGTGTTACACAGCACTAAGTTCAGTGTTAAGTGCAGCGTTAGACAGCACAAAGTATGGAGCTAAAAAAAAGTCGAGCAGAGCACCATGTAGCACTTAGGGTTGGTGCCAGCAAGCTGAACACAGTGTTGTGTGCAGACACACTGTACAAGTACCACAACACTGCTCAAAGCTACCAACTGGTATACCCAAGAGTGATGAAACCAAGGAATGACCACATTATAATTATAAATATCCTATATTGTTCAGATGAGGGAGCGAGCAGGTGGATTTAATGCTCCGATATAAGTGAACAGAATACAGATCCTCTCTTGAAGAACAATCGGAAAAGTCTTTGCATCTCATTCACTTATTCCAGTGTACATCATTCCTGCCATACGCCCAAGATTTAAAGTGTCATGAATATGATGCAAAACACAGGACTCCATTACATGTACCATTGATAAGACTCGGTGAATACCTACAACGTATTGAAACTGCCATGCTTAGAAAGAAGCCTAATGTTAGCAGTTATGGCCAGCATAGACAAGTTAAGAACCAAATTCGTTTGTCTGAACTAAATTTCAACGTGTAGTAGCCAAGTGTTATCAGAAGCCAAGCCGTAACAGCGAGCTCTAGAGGTAAACCAGCATGCCCATCTGCTAACTGGAGTCCATACATGTATCAGGAAAGACGCTAATAGCACACAATCATCGTGGTGACCTTGTGAGATAAATCCCCGCCCTCTTTATTTGCTTTCGTCCGCTTATTGATTATCTTGTCTCCTGCATTATGACATCATGTACAAAGAACAGCCCCATACGACACATGTACAATGTAACATGTCAATATGTAACATGTCAATATGTAACATGCACATCACTGAGGGCATTATGAAATACATCGTGCTCCAAGACATAAAAAGTGGGTAAAACAAGGTATAAAAATTAAAATGGTGGAAATGTAGGAATTGTATGCACCAATTGAAGGGATAAGGGATTGAATGTATAAATATTACAAACCTTCATCTACAAGTAGCAAGTTCAAGAACTATTATCTACATACGTTATTTGCTAAATGTAGGTCTGTAATATATAATTGCATAATTTCCGTAATCCCTTAAATTGTGCAAGACTCCAGACATTTATTAAGTCAGATCACTTTGTCATGCTTGTGGGCCTGCACTAGGCGCACACACACACACACACACACACACACACACACACACACACACACACACACACACACTTGTCACTTTTCTGTGTTTTGAGGAACGAATTATACGAAGAAAGAATATGGAGGCGTAGCCTACATGCATGTTTGTGCAAGCAGTGCATGGTAGGCATGTAGATCATGTAGACAGATAAGGATGGTGGTGAGGTAACACTTAGGGGTGTATGTGAAGGGTGCAGCTGCATCTCAGGTGATGCCTGCATGATGCGCACACACATCATGTGCTCTTCCAAATATAAGGTTGGCAAAAGGAGTGTTCGAATCAGTCTAGGCGTATTGTGCACAGCCACTGGCAGACCTAACCCCTTTTTCTGGATGGCAATGGAGGAACCCCTGAATGAACGACTCTTAAATTGGCCAGCTGATGACGGGGTTTATAGAGCTTCAGAAGCAACTGTTGAGGCAACAGGATGTGAACAGTCTATTGGCTAGGAGATTCAGAGCTAGGGACAGCTACACCTGTTTAGGAGAGCACAGTACAAATTTCAGATCAGATGCTGGACCACATTCAGGAGGTACTTGAATGTATGAAGAGAAATGCAGACGAGTTTTTGTTCAACAATGCGAGACATGAAATGGAGGCAGGTGAGGCCCTGAGGCTCAACAGGCAGAAGATAATAAAGTTGGCCGATCGATTCGAGCCAGCCTGGTTGTTTGTTAAGGAATACGAAGCAGACAAGCTCACGGACAACAAAAACGAAAAAGTATCGCTAGAGCAGAGAAGGAAGCGGAGAAGAAGGCACTCAAAAGGAAGGAAAAGTGTATGGATGAGCAGCTTCAGGAACATCAGCCACAGGGTTCACGACAGCACTCTGCACTGATGTCAGCTCCGAGATTGGGACCATGCTTTGGTTGCTGGTGGCGTGCACAACGGACGCTGCACCAATATTTCAACAGTATGCATGAGGCAGAATATACATATGGTGTTGGGAGTGCACTAGACACACACACACACACACCCACACCACACACACACACACACACACACACACACTCACAAACACACACCACTCACACACTTTGCCATATTTGTGGACCTGCACTAGGCACACACACACACTTTACAGTATTAGTTACATCCACACACCCATGACCCCTACATCACATCCCCACATGACCCCCCCCCCCCCCCCATCACATGTCCTTTTCACTACTCTACTCACTTTTCTTGTACTTGGCTGCTGCATCGTTATACATTCCAGCTTGGAAGTAGTGTTACCATCCTGTGGTGAAGAGAGCATATTAAAAGAGCTAAGAAGCCTGAAGGCATGCCATCACATAACCCAATATCACGAAAGGTGACATTACATCTTTAATCGCACTGGCTTTTGCAAGTGTATCTAGAAAGGGAGCTTCCTTCCTCTGATCAGGAGGCAGCAGCTCATCATTCTCCTCATCAGCCTTAGGATCAACAAAGGAAACCAGCTCTATCTCAAATAACTATTGAAAAACGATAACAAAAAATTATAAATAAAATAACACAACATTTTTGCTCCTCCCCCCCCCCCCCCCCCCCCCCCCCCCCCCCCCCCCCCCCCCCCCGGTCACCAAGTCTTACTAGATGCATCAGGAGGTATTCTGGGTGGACAGCCCATACAGCCAAACGCATACTTTGGGCTCAATAGGAACTCTGCCTTCTCATTTTTCCTCATGGTTTTAACTCCTATCTCCCAGCCTAGCAACACCTCGCCTGCGTGGCAAGGCATTAAAAGCCACACGTGCATCATGTGCAAGTATGGTTCACCCACCTCCCCCAAGTCTGAACTGATGCAGCCTGTTGCGAAGCCTACTCGAATCGTACGGCTCGTCCGAATATTCCAGATATCCGTTGTAGTGCACTCTCACAATGGCGCCCTCCGGAGCTTCGGCGCCGACCCCTTGAGTGATCGTCTTTTTAAGCACTCCGCCATCTCCCGAAACGTCTTGCATTCCACGGCGCAACTGCTCAAACGGTGACTGCACGGATACGCATGAAGCAAAACGCATGATCGTACATTGTTGGGCATAAATCATACACCTCACATAGCGTATGATACTAATAGCGTATAGCCCCTGGTAATATATTACGGCAGTGGGACCAATGCTACATAGCTCAGTAATTGGCGATGGCTGCGGAGCTTACATGTACCTGTGCTTATGAGTTACTACTATTAGATTCCAACGCACCAGCTGGTCGTCGTCTGTGACGGCGCACTTATAGTTTGTATTCTTGTAAACATCTTCTCGGTTAAATGGACGGTCGTCTACAAATGAAGGTTCGGAGTCGTCCACTTCAAATTCAGCTTCTCGGTCTCTCTAGCTAAGGAGCGCACGTCAATGCCGTCCTTAAGAGTAACGCAGCTGCATAAAGGCACACCGTACGTAAATGTCAAGAAGGGTGTTCTGCTAACTTGTACATTTGCAAGTCATCGAAAGAGCCGAAAGCGTCTATGCATTCCATCTTAGCCTGCGCGCTGTACAGTATTCTAAAAGTTCGCGGGAGGGAAATAGGTCGCGTGACCTGCCCCACGTGTCCATTTAACGGCGTATTGAGGGAAAAAGTTTTTGGGGGAAGAAACATAATGTCTACTGAAAAGGTTAGCAGTATCTGCTCGGGGTATTATTAATGCATGCATCCCTACTAGGGAAGAAGTGGAGAGTCCCGATGTGCATTTCGAGCCCATTGTGCAGCTTCCAGCGGTGGAATACAAGCCCACCGAAGAGAACGAGGAGGAAATCTTTAAGATGTAAGTGCATCGGAAGGTGGAGGCAGCATGGTCTTCAACGCAGCATTGCGTATAGAGACTGGTCAATCTATTAATACGCCACTGATTCATTCGTTACCACCCCTTCGATTTTATTTGTTATAGCGGGAAAGACCTTATATACCAACTGTCGTTTCCCATCGAAGGAGATTGAATGCTTTTTCTCTGACGATGTCCGTGCAGTTATATTGTTTGTGGCGTCCAAAAAATACCTGACATAAATATCCGACATTGTGACCCTACTTACTTCATGCACCATGCGAGACGTCTGGCAGCTGTATCTAGAGGGCAGCTGTTATATTAGAAGGGAGGCGGGTGTTTTTGATGTAGGCTAAGTAACTCAGCAGTACAGTATGAGGTGTTCTCCATCATGCATTTAAAAAGGTTGCAATTTAGCTATAGTGGGGGGAGGTCAATACCATTGTTTAAGGTTAATTCCTGTTGTGCTAGCTTGGATTTGTATAAGATAATGCTAATTGAAGTGCACTGTCATATACAAAGTGCTCACCTGACAGAGGGAGAGAGGAGGAGTAGAACCATCTTCAACAAATATGACCTCAGATATCTAGTCCGCAGATCTTGTAAACCTTGGCAGTGCTGGTGTTTTAGCTGTGACCATCACACGATTTCTCCATATACTGTATACCACTGCAGGTTTGCTATTGTCCCCTGGTGATGTTTATTGGAAACTCACCTGAATGACAGATTTCATTGGGCGGGGGAGGGGGGGGGGGTGTCCCTTGTCCATTTTCATCAAACACTAAATAAACACAATTTATACTGCAATCCTGTATTTTCTATTCCATATTTCTAATATTGTATCGCGTCTGATAGTTTATTTGAAGACCCTATCGAAATTAGACACAAAACTTGAATTACTTAAGCACGAAGTTTTAATCGACTTCATCTGAACATTTGCCCCCTTCTCGATGAACCATGTTGTGTCACATTGTTGTGTTACTGATGTCCTATCACATGTGCAACAGAGCTGACATTGGGCAAAGACCATCCATTTCCTCTGGTACTGTGCAATGTAAGACTCGCAGACTCAGGAATACTTGTTGATGTGTTGTTAACGTTTGGTTGAGGTGTGCTCAAAGTAATATTAATGCTTGTATTCTGTGCTGCAAAATAATGATTAGCATTATGTTAAAGCATTTAACCATTACCCTTTGTATGCTTGTACTGTTCACTCTTTTGCAGAAGAGCGAAGTTGTTTCGATTCGACACAAGGGCAGAGCCTCCGGAGTGGAAGGAAAGAGGCACTGGTGAGGTTAAATTTCTTCGTCACATGAAGAAGAGCCAGGTCAGGCTCCTCATGAGAAGAGACAAGACGCATAAAGTCTGTGCCAACCACTTCAGTAAGTTGCTGTATGGTGTTTCATTGGTGACAAAATCCTATGAATTTTTGCATACACAATTGTTCGTGGCTCATGTTGTTTATGTTAATGTAGTTACCAAGGAGATGGCACTTTTGCCTAATGCTGGGAGTGACAAGGCATGGGTGTGGACAGTACAGGCAGATTATGCTGATGAACAGCCTAAAGTGGAGCAACTTGCTATTAAGTTCAAGAATGCTGAAAGTAAGTCACCACCATGTGAAAATGATATGCACCAGGTATTGATGCTTTTCACATCCATGTAACGTTCCTTCCATTGCATATTTTTATGCACATTGTTTTGATACCTAACAATGCCATTGGAAAGTTGGCGGAGTACACATTTCTGATTTGCTTTACAGCTTGGTTACAAGAATGTTTTTGTGCCTATACCTTGTTTTGTCTGAGTATGTATTTTAGCTGTTTTAAATTGCTATACAGGGGAATTACTTGTCTTGGGTGGATTACTGTATGGTTTGCAGGTATAGGTTAGTCCCATAAGTGCATTTATAGAGTGTATAATGAAGCATGTATAGTGCAAGAAGGATTTGATAACATTTGCAACCACACAACTTTTTTCAACCAGGATGTTTGTGTTTGATTTGTGATTCAGCTATACAAAATGAAATATGGCATATCATATGCGGGATGTAAAAACCATGAGCACACATAATGCTTCCTCGTTGCTCTCTTTGCATCTGTTTTTTTTCTACTTGAAACACCAAATCAACTCATGTACACAGCAAGCAAGCAACATTTAGTCTTGCCACTTCCATACCTGTTAGTGGGAAGAAAGTAGAAAAAAGCAAACACATGTGGTCATTGTCAGAATTGACAGCCATATTGAAGGCTTGTCTTGTGCAGTTAATGAACACGTTGAAATAATATCCCTTTGCTCCATCAAACCGGTTGTCAATGTGCCTTAGTGCTATTGCAGCAATAGGAAATGCAATTGATTAACACTTTGTAAATTATTTCTGGACAAAACACACAGAAAAGATCAATTAAGGCATTTGCTCTATTACACAGTGCATTATTCCTAATTGTGTTTTGAAGCTGGGGACCAAGTGGTAGTCCATAGGTTGACCACATTAGACACATAATAAATATCTGTCATTGATGCAGACCACAGTGATTCGATTAGTACTCAGCTAATGATTGAGCACATATAGTATCTTAGTTACAATATTTTCTGTCTTGCATAATGTCATTGCTTAGAATGCCAGTTTTATGAGTTCAATCTACTATGGAGATGTTAATACATTGTATGACCACTTATAAGAATCAGGATGCTTTTGTCATGTTGATCTCCAACTGCATGCATTGTGCTGTCAAACTTTTATTATTTATGATACATGCTTGTTTTTCCACTATTAACACTGTGATGCTTAGATGCCCAGAAGTTCAAAGAACAGTTTGTACAATGTCAAGATATGCTGTCAACCCCAGATGTCACCAGTGCACTAACAGACAAGATGGCTAACTTGGAAGTAGACAATAAAGAGAAGCAAAGTGGGGACACAGAAGACAAAGCACAGAAGCAAGGGGATGGAAACACAGACTCGAACAAGCAAACGCAGGAAGTTACGGAGACAAAAAAAGATGAAAAGACTACAGATGCAGATGTAGCGCACGAGTAGTAAACTAATACATTTTAGATGGTTGGTACGGCTCGATGTTGTTCTGTTCCTTTGAAATGAAAAAAAAAACGCACAATTAGATCAGTCTGTGGGTGTGTACGGCATAGTTTAGAAAATGCTAAAACAGAGGTCGTGAGGCTTAGCGTTCATGTGTTGTATACCAAAGAATGGCTGGCCGAGTAGGAGCTTTCCATCGCAAGCACGGACAAAATATCCTTCTCAGTGAAGACGATACTGTTGCTCAAAGGGTGGAAAGTTACAATAAAGCAGTTGTCTTCAGCGAGCAGCCTATTCCTATTGGCAGTATGTTTCAAGTTAAACTTCAAGATAAGGGCGGAGGATGGGCTGGCTCTATTGTAAGTCGCTAATGTTCAATTCTAATTAAAGCTCATCACCCTCTTTGCATGGGCCGTATGAGTTCAATAACGTACATTTGTTTTTGTTTTTTTTTACATGGCATTGTTTTAACTAGTGCAGAGTATCGTACTTAACGATCGACGTTCAATGTATTATAAAAATCTGTATCCAAGTGTCTCCGTGTTAGCTAACAGCAGCGATGCGTCCCGATTTTTATCTCTCAAAAATCGAGTTATGCAAGATGCGTCGGCTGTGTTAGGAAGTGTAATTCCTCTGCCAGCCAAATAGTATTCCAGGGCTGTTGTGAAGGGGGGGGGGGGGGTCCGGTATGAATAAATACTCCCGGCCAACTAAGCTCCCCTTTTGAAACTAACGCTTTGTAGCTTGTAAAGGTGTGGACAGTCACTAAACGTTAATAGCACTTTAAACCCATGAGCATGTAGTTATGCTATCATGGCCCAATACAGTGTGTGAGATAAAGAAGTGCCACATAGCAATAGTTTTAGAAAAGTGTGACTTTCCTGGCCTAACATGGCCGTATACTCACATAAATATATATTGTACGATGTACATTCAATTATGCAAACAAAATTGCCCCAGTGTGGATTTAGAGAATGTGTTAACACTATTAAATTGGCCACAGCTGTATATTTGGCAAAACAGAAGCGGTACAATGTGACTATCAAATTTTGCAGTACTATACCTACCGGATGTAGCCATTCATTTTTACATGTCACACACACACACACATACCACAGCGACTAGGATTTACATTATTATGTCCAGATGACAGCCCGGTCCCCAGCGGAGCACTAGACTTGTATAAAAGTGATGACTACTGGATATTGTCAGCCAGCACCGTGCACCACGGGGGACAGGAGAGGAGAGTGGACTTCAACCTTGAGTCTGTTAATGTCGGCCAGTCAGTAGCTTGCTGCATTAGTAAAGACGGTGAACTCCACTACTACATAGACGGACAGGACCAAGGGGCAGGGTGGACTGGTGTCCCCATGGACAGGCCACTCTGGGGCTTTGCAGATATATATGGACTGGCTAAGAAAATCAAGTCAGAGTTTGTGTACGGTGAGTTGTGCTGCCATTCTAACAGTAAAAACATATTTACTGGTGCCCTCGTGATTGCAGATGAATTAATGAGCTGTGGTGAAGATTCAGATGCAGATGTAACTGGTTGAGCATCATGCGTAGTAGATTCATTTGTATTGTGTGTTTTTGTGTGTGTGTGATGCATGTGCAACATTAATACCGAAGTGACATTGGTTACAGATGTGTTGTGACTGTTCCTTTTTCACATTCCTGTCTTTGATAATAGCGCACGACTGTTTCATTTCTTTGAAATAAAATAAATCATTTGGGAGAGGGCTTTCCCCTAGTAGCAGCATGTTTGCTAGATTCCAAGTCCGATATCTCCTTGCTGTGACCAGTAATGTCCAGCCATTCCTAGATTTAGTAGCAGATGCTTGCTTTGGAAAAGTGCGCATTTGTACTCACTTGAAATCTGGTTTTCACATTGGCTTTCAGCTTTTGCACCTGCTCTTCAGAGAGATTTGCCTTCTCTATGGTCTTGTACCACTCTGCAGTTCTCCTGTTGACATCCCAAGGGTGACCCTTTCTCACCACACCCATTTTTATCACTTACTGTCTTCTCTGTGCCAAAGCATCTAAATACTCTGGAGGTACAGGGCATGGATTCTCCTATGGGGGGAAAAAAAGAGAACTATAAAAATACATCACTGAACATAACAGAATGCCAAAACACTGTCCAACCACCAAACCATCAAAATGGGCATTGTAATTTGATATAGAAACACACAAGCTAGTGAACTCCATTAGGTGCCAAACCTCCAGCCGTGGCATCCCTAATGCACACAGATAACCCAACAGCTGGGCACAAGTCCAGTATCACTTTACGCTCAAGAGATGCATGCTTCATTACTAATGACCACATTGTACCTTTGTATCACCTTCCAATTTAAATGGAATAGCATATGGTCTGAAGTCTTCAGGCGGTAGAGTACACCACACTTTGGTTTCATCTTCGCCTAAGAATAAAAGGAGACACACCACTCCTGAACTAACCGTTAAATTGGCTGCACCACTGTACCTGTTCCCAGGCACAGTGGCTGGTTCCAGTAGTTCACACCGCACATCAATCCACACTGCTGCATGTGTTTCTCCAGTGCTGGATAGTGGGTGTTGTACGGGGCAAACGTGATCTGAAGGCTGGCAGCAAGGATGACTGGCCTGGTCGCCGTGAGGATGTGAAATGTGCACATGGAGCTAGAGCTGTGTTGTGGGGGTGGACAGGGAATAAGAGAACGGTGTGACAATGCTCCATATTTGGAAGTGGCAGACCTGATGTGCAGCCTCCTACACATGGCGACAATTGTGATGCTATCGCAGTTGTTCACGGTGATGGCAGTTTCCACTGCCCCGAGGACAAGAAGGCAATGAGAGCACTTCTCTATGTAAACAGCCCTATACACACACACACACACACACACACACATAAATACATGTGCATAAACACACATGCAAAAACAACACACACACATACATTTACATGTGCATAAACGACACCCACCACACACACACACACACACACACACACACACACACACACACACACACACACAGACAGTATGTCACATAAATGTGATGGGCAAGGCTGTTGTGTTGCGTACCGGAGTGGTGCCAGGAGGTATATACTGGAGCCTCGACAGTTCTGGATGTACACATGGTTGCCATGGAGCCCCTCATCACACTGCACAGGCCAGTTACACCTCCGTAATACATGGTTACGCCAGTTGTGTGACCCGCATTACCTTAGCCAGCGTCTGCATGCTCACTTTATGAAGCAAGATGGTCCTACACCTATGTGCATGCCATTCAGGGAGTGTTTGGTAGAACACGACCAATACTTAGACAAATATTTTGTCAGGTAAACATCTAACCTTGTGGGGCTGAGCAGTATGTTAGATGCAACTCGTCCTATACTCCTGTCACTCCGGTAGCATGGGCTCTTCTTGTCTCTGGTCCCACTTTTGATGGCATGGGGACCAAATGGGCTGATAGAGAGGTTAGCATGTAGCCAATGCTCCAGCTGAGTGATCGGAAACATTTGGGTATCCTACAGTGGTAATAAAGATATGTTCAACAACAACATCTAAACTGAAGCATCCCACTTCCTTCTCCCTCACAACCTTGGAGAAGCCTGTGTCTGATGCGTTGGATGACAACAGTGCAAGGTCCACAAGAGAATACAGGTTTGTCCCATCTGGTGAGCCAGAAATGAGGAATTCCAGAACTCTGAATGTCTCTACACTGATCCATTGCTCTGGATGAGATGCTGAATGATCGAAACACTGCACCCAAAAAAAAAGTTCCCTACCAGAGTCCGACAGCAGCTGAAGTATCTCCCTCAGATGGGTTTTGAAGAAGGAAAGGTGTGCATCCTCAGATGACTGTTGAAGAGACATTATTGTAATTAATAATGTATTCTGAATAGACTGTATCCATTAGGGTTGTATCATCATTGATCCACTATTACCACCACACTACAAGTACCAACATTACATATGCCATTACGACACCATTACCATCACTATCTAACTATTAATACAATATTACATATTACAACATAGTCAGTGCAATATTAATAACATAATTTTCAGTCCAGTATACCTTTTTCTTCCCCTCAGCTTCTGGAGATGGCCATCTTTTGGGAATCAAGGATATAAGTATGTGTACATCTTAATGCATATACAAAAAATATGCAAACATGTAACACACATACAACGGGGCACACATAATTATATACACATACAGACACACATATACAAACAGAAATACATACAGATACACCAACATATACATACTGACACACTAAGGTGGATACTCATCACCACTTATCATTGGCATCTTCAGGGAAATATGTGGAACATTCTGAACATACAAAAACAATATAAACTTCAAGGTATCCACAGAAACTCTCCTGCGCAGATGGTCTAAAAAAATGACACCTATTGCATGAAATAGTATGCATCGGAATTCTTTTCTCACCCAATTCCTTAGGAGAAGAACATTTTTGATCATTTCTAGCAGTTTGATTCTATCTTGAACTTCTATGTCACTAATTACATCAAATGTTTCAAAGTAGCTGGATAAAAATTGGCCAAGTTAGAACACTACATCACAGCACTAAAAAAAAAATTTAAAAGAAAAAAAGCATACTCCACAGCCGTTGGAGAGGGGCGGGAAAGGACAGCTAGAATTTTTTTCAACTGACGTACAGAAAACTTACAGCCATGCAAGTTCATCTGATAAATGCAGCTTGTTTTTCGCGATGTGTAGCCACACAGAGTAGCTGGAGGATAGCATTCCATTATTAGCACACACACACACACACACTCGAACGCTGCACATGATTTTTTTTTTTCGCTTTGCATAAGCGTACCTCATCCAAGGGTATGCGTTTTTCTCCTTGCTTCTTGCGTATGAAATCAACTTCCTTAGTTGCTTTCAGTGCAGCAGATGCATGTGAGTGCGCAGTGCTTAGCTATGGTACGTTAAGTGTCTTACATGATACGAGAAGCGCGGGAGAGCTGTGAACTGTAATGGTCCGATAATCCCGCATTCCAATGGAATGGAATTTAGCCACAATGTGGTATTTTGATTGCCTGATTCAGTTGCCATAGATCACAACAACACAAAACCCAGTTAGTAGTTTGTATTTACGCGCCTCTTGTTTTCGCAACAAATATTATAATTTTTCAATAATTCGGGCGCATTGGTGGGTGTGGCGTGATTTGACGTGTCATCAGCATGAAATGTTTTTCACTGCAAGAGCGGCTTCTACAACGCATACTCTTTGCCTTTGCACGCGCGGATCTCCTACTGGAACAGTCATCCTGTAGAATACAAAGGAGTTATGTGCGATAAGGTGCCATTCAGATAACATACTGGGTATTGCTTGCTCTTTGGTTCACTACCAACAAAGGATTCCGTTGACTAAGTACTTCGTCGCTAACAGAAATGCCTGAGAGATAAGTCAATAATAGCGATGCTGTATCGGACTAGTCCGTTACCGTCCAAGTATTGTTTAAGTAGCATCTTTAACCTCTTGTTCTCCTCATCCAGTGACTCCTTCTCTTTATCTAACGCAACTTTTTCCAGCATTACCTGTTTGTTTTATAGTTTATTTTTGTGTGCGCATGTATGTATGTACGTGTGTGTAAGGAAAACACACAAACCTTGTTGTATCTTTTCCAGAAGTTCTCCAATGCAGTATAGTCATGCATTACCTGGATGCAAATATACACTCAACAGAATAGCACCTATTAACAGTGCTTAAATACCTGGGTGAACCCCTCAGTTGGGGTTTCTGTACTACAAGTAGCTGTCTGCTCCTCTTCAGCAGTGAGCGATGAAGCATAGAATGGTAGCACCTGTAATTCTATGAAAAATGAAATCCTATATGTTGAAAACTAATGACCTAACACACCTTTTCTTCCTCTGTTTCAAGCTTCCTGCACATCTCTGCTATTGTCAGGATCTTTTGGCTCTTTGAGGTTTATTTTAACTAAAAGACAATGCATAATAAATATAAGCTACCTTTTCCTCTTGGACATTAGGTCCTTAATAGCGGCATCAGTCTGCAGTGTAAGTGTTACTAGACAGCTCCTAATGAAAATGAAAGACATACCATTTGTCAAATGAGGCACCAGAGAGCTAACCTCTCCATCTCCTTGCTTTATTCATTTCTTGCTTCAACTGC
The DNA here is from genome assembly GCA_013339895.1 of Ephydatia muelleri. Lineage (NCBI taxonomy): Eukaryota > Metazoa > Porifera > Demospongiae > Spongillida > Spongillidae > Ephydatia > Ephydatia muelleri. The sequence goes on along the minus strand of JABACO010000305.1, from coordinate 17,070 downwards.
TGTGACTGAGATAGGATAGCTTCACGATCCTAGAAGTGCATGAAGTGACACAATCCAATAAGCTAACTGTTTCATATTCTCACCTCTTTGATGGTCTTTATTTTCTCCTCACTTTCTCTTGTATTTGCGCTCATTTTCTGTTTCAGTGCTGCAATTGAATCCTGTGGATGACATGGTAAATATAGGATACTTTCAATATGTGTCTTTGTACTTGCAACTTCTGAAGCTTTTTCATTTGCCTAGCAATTGTTTTTGCACTTTCTTCATCCTTCTTCTTAAGGGCTTCAAATCGCAGTTTCTTTTCTTCTGTGCTCTCCTTGTACTGCTGTGTTTCTTTTTGAAATTCTTTCCAAAGGTCATCAAGCACTCCCTTACGCTGAGCACTGAGTGCATGTGTGTCCTCTAGATGCTAAAAGTATAATCATTGAATGGGAACTCCTTCACCTGGCAGAAAGCTCACCTTGTTTTTTATTTCATCAATAAGGCTTTCAAACTCATGCTTAGCCTCTGTCTCTCTTTCACTGAATCTCAGTTCCATGGCATACATGATATCATGAAGGTCCTTTATTTGTTTCTCGTGCTCTTGTATTATGGTTTGTCTTTACCGAAATAAATGAAGCATTGTAACCTGTACACAGATGTCTACATTGCAGCTGACTTTTCCACCACAACAAATTAACACAATGCATTGCACGATTCATTAAACCTTAATTTGATTTCGAATTTCAATTTGTTTAATTTTAATAGTAAGTTCCTTAAATGGGTCGGTAGATTAAACCTAACAATTAAAGCTCATTAACAATAATGGTCAGTACAGGTAAAGACAGCTGAGCAACGGTGGTAAGAACTCTAAGGGTGGTCACTATACATATATTTCTGATCAGTAGGTATATGTGTTGATCTTGATTTTAGTTCAATTAAGCAATCAATAATTACTATTTACAGTGGATAACATAAATAATAAATTTGCCAATTAGGTGGCTACTCACTATTCTATTACCTTTCTCTGTCAAATTCCAATTGCAAAGCAGCTAGCTCCTGCTCATAATCCTCCTCAAGTTCACGCATCTTTTTGGCCTGGAACTCTACAGTAACAGTATGTCATTTAAATTAACCTGAGCAAAACTTTAATGTACCAATTAGGGAGTCTGTTTTTTTCAGATGGGTGCGAAGAGCCACTTGATATCTGGGGACAGTGGTGTCGTACAGGCATCAAAGTTTGGGCACAAACATGTGTCACGTACTGTTCCTCAGCTTCCTCCAGGTCCTTAGCCAACGATCTTATTATTGCGTCCTTCCTGTCAACTCTTCTCTCAAATGTGTGGCTCATAATTTCAACATCTTTTTGAAGTTCTTCGCTTTTTACTGTAAATACGTGTAGTTATAATACAACAAGCTGCTAAGTAATATAATCGTACTCACACATTCTCATGATAGTTCTCCATTGGTTTTGTAGCTTTAGCAAACTTAGTTTTAATGCTTTTTCTTCTTTTTGCAACCTAGTCTACGGTTCATAATAAGTAACAAACTGAGCCAATTTTGGTCGTATAGCCGACCGAACCTTCAAAACCCCGAAAAGATCTTCTTCCTTTTTCTTTTGCGATTCTTCTTCTGCAAGTCTTTGTTGTTCTAGGAAGATGGTGCGTTCCTCTTCTGACATTTTTGCCAGCTTTTTGGCAAGCTTTTTGTCAGCCATCCTAAGATTGTTGTTCACGTTTCGTTGCTATGATGCGATCACGTGACGTAACAGTACTAAGGTAATGATGGTTCCTGAGTCTACGTCGGCGATGAATGTTCGCCTGAAATATTATTTTAATTCAATTTGAGCTCAGTACCATTAAGTGATCAAGTTATCTCTGTGGCGGACCTCGAGGTGGCCATTACAACCAACTGATAGAACGATGCAGAATATATCCTTGATAGTTGTAGATCAGGTAGAAAATTTAATTCTATATTCAAAGCGTCTGCCCAGTTTTGATGCGGGGGCGTGGAGTGGTTTATTGATGTTTGCGATCTAAATTATAAAAAATAATTATCAATGATTTTATGCATGGACTCATTAAAGAGACGAGTAGGAATAGTTGGCTTCGGAAGGCTGGGTACGTTTTAACTAGTATGTGTTTTGTTCATGTCTGATTCCAAACTGCCAGAGAGCTGGCTATTTACACACTGACTAGCACCAAATATCTAGACGGTTCTGCGTTGCCATATCAAAATGTCCTTTGGCATATTTTTCATGTTCATATGTATCCCCATGGTCGTACTACATGTATAGATATATCTATATCTCAATCACTGCAGGCGAATTCTTGTATAAAGAAGTTGTAGAAAGCCAGAATCTTCAAGTGGCTTTTGTTTGGAACCGTTCATTAGACAAAGTGAAAGGCATTGTACCGGACGATCTTATCCTTGTAAACCTGGATGACTTTGCTACGAGGTACGTCATGCAAGTATACGGTATCATTTTGATTCCACACACCACTCATGCAGGAGCCCTGATTTGATTGTAGAGGTCTCCCACCCCTCCATTGTTGCTGAGTATGGCCTGCGCTTCCTCCATACTGCCGATTTCATGGTGAATAAAGCTGCAGAGTGCGCACGTCACTGTACCCATTACATGTTTCTCCTCCCTCTGCAGATAGGGTCCCCAACAGCGCTGGCTGATCGTGACGTGAGTACAGCTCTGTTTGAGGAAGCTAAGCGTTCACATGGGCTGTATGTAGCAGTTGGAGCACTGTGGGGGGCTCAGGATATTCAGAAGATGGCAGATGGAGGAACACTTAAAGTTGGTTTTTTCTTCCTTCTCCCAGTGATCAGTTACAATGTAATAAGATGTGTAGGGGTTGAAGGTCACTATGAAGAAGCACCCGTCTGCATTCAAACTGTGTGGCTACCTTGTCGAAAAACTCCAGAAAGTTGGCAGTGACCCTTTCACGCTTTATGAAGGTACAAGTTTGCGAGTCGATTGTGTATTTTCATATCTTCTACTTTGAAGGATGTGTGAAAGATCTCTGTCCTTTGGCACCTAACAATGTTAACACCATGGCCTGCGCAGCCATAGCAGCACACAACCTCGGCTTTGATGGAGTGGTTGGATGTCTTGTTGCAGATCCAAGGTTAATCCCTTCCCCCTCCACCACCTTGCCCAGGGCATGCATGTCCTGTGGTTTGCCCTTTCTTTGATGCCTCACTTCCCAATCTGCTCAGTCTGACAACCCACGTCATTGAGATTGAAGTGGCTGGGCCTGGAAACGCAACAGAGCAGTTCATAGTTCGTACAGTCAGAACCAATCCAGCATTATCAGGAGTCGTTACCGGGAAACTAACCTATGCGTCGTTCCTGAGCAGTCTGTTGGGTAAGGGGAACACAGTTTTAAGGTCCACTGCCTGAGTAATTTAACCTGTGTAATGTTACCACCAGGTGCCCATGGAAGAGGCTGTGGTGTACATCTGTGCTGAAATAGAAATTTGTGATCCAACAAATCTACAGTTCACTTCATTGTATGTCGCAGTATGCAATAAATATTTAATAATAGTTACTGTTTTAGAGTATATTTTGTACAGAAGTCAGTCACAATCTTTAGCAGCTGTGCAGGCTCATCGTAGTGTGGCCAATGGCCAGCTCCTGGTATATATGATACAACTGCATTGGGGAAAAGTCTCTTGACCTCTGGGATTTGTTGTTCCCTGTGGGCAAAGAAGAAATTGGTGGTAAAATGAGCTAATTTAACTCTGCGCTAGTATGTACGATATGTAGTCGGATCTTGAGCCTCCTATGAAGAGGGTGGGGCCTCTGAATGGCTCTTTGAAGTGAGGAAAACCCCGTATTTGGTCCAGTGATGCCTTGATTATATCCAAGTTCACTCTCCAGTGTGGTGTACCCCCTCGGTCACTGAACACCAAATTGGTCAGCAAGAACTGTCGCAGTGTTTTCACCTGAACAAGTGCAAGCACCACACACACAATGGTCTAACCACAGTACCAATGGCAGGCCTACAATTTCATTATCTACACGACAGCAAAATTGCACAACATGCAATTCCACCACCCTTTCATCCCAGTGGCCCACTTACGGAAATGTCCACCTTCAGCAGCTCATCTGCATCCGCCCGGCTCTTGACAGAAGCAAGCGGGAGACTGGCAAGAACACTTATCAGCTTCTCCATGCTATCTTCCCCAAGTGCTCTTGAGTAGGGGGTGGGAGCAACGTCCACAACCCAGCTGCTCCACCAGGTCGGGGTGGAGGAGGGAAGTTACCATGGCTGTCTTTCCTCCCATACTGTGGCCCAGCAGGACTGACCTCCTGATGCCATGGTCTTCCCATAGGTGCACAACGTCCTGTGCCATGTGTTCGTATGACATCTCCTTCGAATGGGGACTGTCTCCATGGTTCCTCGCATCCAAGATATACACCTGAGAATTGAGTTGCCGGGGAGGGGGGGGGGCGGGAGAATGGGAAGAAGAAATGACCAGTTAGTTTTCAAGGCTTTGGGATGTAGACCCTTTTCATGTGTCATGTGACCGCTGACATACAGCAGTGGTCACACTATATACGTTAATACACGTCCGATGCACAGCTTTTACGGAAATATCCGAGCGAAGAAAAGGGCTATATGAAACTTACGGCCCTTTCGAGATAGTCTGATATTTTTCCAGCTAATGGTCGCCAGTTTCTCTGGGATCCGAGCAGTCCGTGAAGAATAGTGACAGGGGGCTTTGAATGGAAGCTGCCTCCGACCACAGAAAATGCAAGCTTCACTGCCCTTAAACAACAACAAAAAAAGGAGCATACATATCGCGCACACGTGCATATGTACAAAGGACAGAATGATTGACACACATACACACGTATACAATAGTCAGCTTATCGCGCATAGGACGCATAGAATGTGCCATCAAAATAATACTTTTCTGCCATAGTATCAGTTTTGCATGCACTGAAGGTTTCATTAACACACACATCTACTTACATGCTTAGTGATTCGAATAGTGAAGTTCATTAGCTCAGACCCGCTTCATAGTTAGCTAACTATCACCAATAATGAACTAATTTTTACGCCATCTCAGTACTTTTGCCTTGAATATTGTCAAAAATTAGTTTCAGGGTGGGAATTGCATCTACCAAAGGACTGTGCTCTTTGAGTCTTATCACCATCGAATACATGTTTCTGCCAGTTTATTGTAGTGGTCGCGGAGCCAGACCCCAATTATTGCTAATCTATGGTCTGGTGACATGCGCATTACATACGAATGATTAAACCTAATGCTCCACAATGGAATGTCATATTTTTGATATGTAAGAACTGTGTTAGAAAATCCGAAAACATCAAATTATAGCATATAGGCTTACCATGTGGCAGCATGACATATATACATACAGAGTAAATATGATGAAAGGATTGTGCTGGCTCATATACATTTACCTGAAATAGATTTGGATTAAAATCAATTGTATTTTTATCCACACAACAATTAAGGAGCTCCGATGCGTGTGTGGCTTTTTAACAACTCGATGCAAGATTTTTAAAAATACTAAAATGTTGTCTTCACCTGGAGGGGAGAGCTATCTGGAAAGATGTGCGATGTCTAATTCCAGCTGAAGAGATGCATTGCTTAAGGCCGAAATAACTGTTTGGAATTTTACGTGTAATATTGTTTTCATATGTGCAGTACAAGAGACCAACAAAGCAATGGGTTCACTGATAAGTAATGTTTCAAGGTTGGGAGCAAAAGTGTATTTGATAACCACGATTCAATGAGCATTATCTCACAAAACCTGGGCTTACGCTGTTTAATGTTATAATTTGATGTTTTCCAATTTTCTAACAGAGATCTTACATATGTACCGAAATATGGCGTACTGCTAAACAGTAATGTGTAGTGGATTGATGCATGGAGTTAATTGTGGTACGATTTAAATGTCTGACCACTCTAAATATCAGTTGTCGACATCACTCTGAAACTTTGCTACCCGGCCCATTCTGAAACTTTGTTACACGAGCTGAAACATTGTCGTACACGCTGGAACATTGTCACTTGCATTCTAAAACTTTCACTCAGGATTTACAAAATCATGTGTGACCTTTTGTACCCATCCAAGCCATGTGTGGCCCCCATTCAAAGTTATGTGTGGCCATCCAGAAACATGTTTGTGCTACATGTGTTTGGCATGGATTCCACAACATATTTCCACACCATAGGCCACTAGCATACCATTTCTGCATATCTATCTGGTGCACCTCCAAGAACACACAATCTGCTCCAGTTATTCATTTCAGGGTCAGAAACTTTGGTAGTGTAGTTCCAATAATGCTGAGGATTACAATTTTCATTGATTACAACATTTATTTGAAGAATTATGAAGACAGTCAAGTTGCTTTTCTTCTTGGGAAACATCCAGTTGGATAATGGAGGAGGGGCAGTTGAAACAAGTAATGTGTATCCATGTAGCAGTATTCTGAGTATCCAGTATTTTATCTGGGCAGGAGGTTGTTGACATATGATATGTGCATTACCCGCAGTGTGAAATTTTGTTTCTTGCATCAATCAGCATGCTCACAAAGGTCACACCACTGCATTGGGGCCTTCTATTGAGCTTCAAATTCAATCATATATTTTTAACAGCATTTCATTTTTGGTTTTACAAGAGAAGCCAAATGCCGAGCAACAAGGATTTAAAATAAAATCCATTTTACTTTTCTGATGGTAATGTACTTGTAGTTTAAAATAGAGTTTTAACTAGTGTTACATATTGTAAATTGTTTGTTTTATATACCTGATGCAGAAGTGGTAAATGGCAGGCTGAGATGGTAAACTCAGTTGATTTGAGAAATGGTTCATGCAAACGTTTGCAATCATATAATTCAGTATTAAAATCTTCAGATTCCATAAGAAAGACATGGCCCCTACCTATACATTGCATCATCATATGAGTCCTGCCCGAGCATGCATAGATACAAATGAGTTCTAATAAGTTAAAAACATGAATTCAAATCTGCCACTGTTGCTTATGACGTATATTCATTATTAACGGACTGGGTACCCGGTAGGAGGAAATGGAGTTTGCTGTAGAGAATATTAGCTTGCATCAGCCAGACTTACAGGAACTTGCTGAAGGTAAGCTGAAAACGGACAGAGTGTAGAAAAGCGTCTGTCAAATTTGCCAACTTTAGTGCTACGGGATGCTTTGCAAACGAACTTTCAAAACGTTTCCGTGGCCGCCGTTGAGTGTCCAGACCTGACTCGCTCACCGTGGAATCTCGCTGGTCACGGTAAGCCGCAGCCCTGTGTATTTCGGGTCAAGTGAGGAATTGCTATAGCCCATCGTTGCTCAGCTAGCTGCATGCGTAGTTTGCGTGGGCGCATCTAAATCAGGGGCAGGGTCTAATTCTGTTGCCCAGCAACACAGACTGTTAAAAGTAAAATATTTGCATAAACACTTCACTGCAGGTACGTCCCATTGCATCTACTCATGCACCTACACTGAAACAAAGAGACCTATTGGCATTTTTGCAAGAGAGGGAATTTTTATTGGCATGTAGACGTGCACTCTGTAACTCCATCAAGTGTCATATTGGTATGAATTTCCTCAGCCTGATATTTGTATTGCACACTGGAGCAATGAATGGTTATACCGGGTGTTCACAAATGAAGAGAATAGTTTTAAACAGTTATTTCGCTTGATGATTTATTGTGTATAGTCCTTACAACCGAGGCAACTAATTGTAATTATGATAAACTGCTACATACCTAAATCAAGGCCCACTAAAATTAATTAAAATCGCAACCAAATATTCAAGATGAACGAATGCTCATAACTAATGTTAATAAGCATTCATTGTTCGTGTTTAAATAATTCAAATTTTCTGTTGCCATTCAGAGGGCATCAATTTTGGGAACTTTGCCTCCAACCTCTCTTCTTTGAATGTTGTTTAATGGTTGTTATGAGTATTTGGTTACAGTAATTACATGTATTGATATTTCGGAGAAGATTGTGTTTCTGTTGTATGCCCAAATAATAATAAAACTGGTTTTAACTAGCCTCAATGGTAAGTTATTACTGTTCAAATGTTCAATTGAGTTTTAATTAACTAAGCCATTATAATAATTGCATTTGTTTATTACTAGGATGGTTTCAATTTGATTAGCATACTGAAATGACCATTTTATTAATATTAGTAAATTTTGTTTAATTGCTTAATGTTTTTAATTTGCTTTCACCATTATTATTTGCCTAGCAAGTACATTTAGTATGGTAAAATTATTAAATGGGCTGATTCTATTAAGGTGTAATAACAGTTTACATGCTTTGTCTTCATTTGTGAACACTCATACAATCTAATAATTAGTGTCATTGTTATCATTACGTTTCAGCATTGAACTTTATTAGATCTGGCATGCAATGATTATAGGCAGCTGCCTTATAGTGGTGAAAAATGATTGTTCCCAAAAGAGACTTGTGCAAATGATGTGTGTACATCTTACACGTACGCTGTTCATTCAAAGTGAAAACATTTCATACCTTTTAGGAATGTGTTGTTCAGAAGATGCTTGTATACTGAAAGGGTGTTCCACATTTAAGGAGAATGATGTAAATTGGGTAAATGTGATTTATTATCTTTCACCACAATAAATTTAATTGTAAGAAAACATGTGTGAAACCATATAAAAGATTAGTCTGTCAAAAATATCCGCATAAAGAAATTCATGTTAGTACAGAGCAGACTATAGTTTATACATTAATGACCTTATTCAAGATTTATCTCCTGCTGGTGTTAAATCTTTGCTAATGACACCAAACTTGTATTTTATAAGTGTTCTGTCATTTTGTTTGGTCCTCAGAGTGGCATACCGATATCTTATTCACTTTCAGGTGCTCCTTTGCAGTTAGTATCATTGATAAGAGATATTGGTGTGTTTAACCGATTATACGCGGAAGACGCAAATTTGCACACTCAGCCCTGGCCGTTTATAGCACGACATTGCCAGTGGTTATTGTGTGTATAGAGACGGCCGTAAACGAATGATTGTTACCAACAGGGTCTGTGCAAAAGTTAAATAGCTATATCTTACAGTCTTCATGTATAGGGGAGGGATGCAGCCCATGATGAGGTCTTCGAACCTGACACTGCACACTCAGCGCACATACACACGGGCTATCAACACATCAATATAAGTACATTCAGCGTTGGCTACCAACGCATCCTTAAGTATACTCAGCGTACAACCATATATGCACCCACACACAACACAAAGTCAGCTATACGTGCTACCAGCTAGGCATACATAACTACATACGTATTGCTCAATCAGAGACATTATATACAAATTATCATCTCTGGCTCGAAAGAGTTGCGTCAATCACAACCATTGCATAACGAAACCACAAAAAACAGTCTCTCCGAAATATTCCACGCCATGCATGCGGTATATACAGTACGATCATATTCTGATACCATGCATGAAAAATGATGATGATCTCAAAACCAGTGCCCATTCAACAGATATGGCTCTCCTTGTGCGTATGTAATACGTATGTAAAACCTTTTCTTGAAAGTAATACACTAGTCTGGTACCTCTGGCTTCAAAATGATATTGAATGTATTGAATGGGTACAGACATTCTTTACTTGAGCTATATATAAGCGTGCTATACATGGATTATGGTAGTTGCCTCAGTCTTTAGAGTGTCGAATAGTTCTTTATGATCTTATCGTGAGTTATAGAATATTCCACACTTCGGTTGATCTTCTGTTGATGGATTTTGCAACAAACCAAAAATACTTATGTGTAATTATTTTGTTCTGAGAGCTAGATCTCGGCCTAATCATTGTTATCCAACTTTCTCACTGAACGTGTCATTCCCATATGGAATTCATTACCTGAGCATGTTATATCTTATATCTCAGTTTGTTGCTCACGACTTAGTAATGTTGACCTTAATCCTTCCCAAATTGCATCCCAATTGGTCGGTATATTATGCCAGCTATTGCTTTCCTTCAGAACATTTTTGTGTGAATTTTTTGTTCAAAAAATCATAAAGCTAGTATTGAACAATGCGACAAGATTGCGATGCATATTGAACTATAATTTGGTGCAGATATTGATTATAGAGACAGATTCAGAAAGGGGATGAAGGGGCTATCCCCAGCCCACACCTCCATTTGGGTTGCCATTGGTTTGTACACTACACGCTACTATAAGATGTTGAATATTAGTGGGAGCTTGATTTTAGTTGTCCAAGATTCTTGGACTAACCCCATCTTTGTATGATATTCAAACAGGATTGTGTGGGTCTCCACGGTTGCTTGACATTGGAGGAGTCCCTAATCTAGTTCCTGTTCCTACATTGTCAAAGGTACGTGTGCATTTGTAGCACAGCTTCACATGCTGCACAAAGATGGTCTGAAGGGCATCGTAGTTACAACAGTATGCACATGGTTACATATTTGTGTGTTGCTGCAGGGTCATACCAGCACCTAAATATGACATGCATGTTTCCATTCATATCTGAGTTGAGTAGTGACAGGTTTGAGAATCGTATTTGTTCATTGTTCTTTGGCATATGAAGTGTATATGACTGTTGGCATGTCAGGACTCACTTGCCAGTCCACAAGCAGCTCTAGGAAACATGAGTTAGTGGTCACTTGGTCAGAGTGGCCAACTGTCCATACCAACTCAATACAAAGAATCGTTTTCAGTTTGGACTAATCTAGCCATCAATTCATCAAATAATCCATCTACCTAAACTCCCACAAATGTGTGAAATACCTTTTAGTGCCGGCGATGCATGACACTGTTTCAATATTGTCATCCGGCACATGCAAAAACACAAGCTTGATATTAAATGGACAGTCTGCTAACTCTCAGGGTATAAATGGTGTGTAGTGTACTGAAGGAGCACGTAAACCCCATGAATTTCTATTGAACATTGCAAATATACACTCAAGCAAATTTTGTGTATGTTTAATAGACCCATATTACATACATGTACAGTAGATTAGGACATTTTTGCCGTCAATTTTCGTCACTCCACTTAATGAAAATTAAATGCACGAAATATTACCACAGTTGCTTTTGAAGCAAGAAGTATATGAAACTAATTGTTCATCATGTTTTGCAGTGATATGTGTCAGTGATGGGGGTGAAGGCAGTGCTAAGACTGACTGTACAAATCACACTAATCCACTCTAATCCCCTCCCTACCCAAAAGCACAATAAGGTCATTCCTTCCATTGACTGTAGCATAGTCAGTAACTGTCTGGTTTGTCAGGCCTGAGGCAACTTGCATGTACAGAGGGTTCACAGTATATAGTTTCGATTCATCAAAACTAATCAATGTTATCATTTTGAAGTGCAGTTGATTCATCGAAACTAATACAATATTATCATATGTTGACATTTGAAGTGCATAAAATCAGTTTCCAGTGCCTGCTATTGTTTATTACTAATGGTTGAATTCACTTGGTTAAATTAATGTACATAAAGAAGTAAATATCATAATTTGTACATATATGTTGTAGACTTTGATCATCAAACTTTACTTTGAATATAAACTACCTACTTTGCACTCAACAATTGTGTACTTTTTCAATGTATAGCGCTGTGTATTATGAGGCATACACTGTGATAATTGGCTTACCTAAATTGATATTACTATTTACAGGTGTATGACCTAGCAAGATGGCCACCTTAGCAGAACTGCCAGGTGCCTTTGTCATTGGAGCTGGAGCGGGTTCTTGCAGGGTAGCAGGAATGAACTGTGAGGTAGGCATGACATCACAGTAGCTCTTGAGCAAGTCTCCATGCACGTGACCCATGTGCTGCTAACTGGGGTGTGTGACCTGATGTGTTGCTGTGGCACCTGGCTTGTGGCTGTTGTGGCTTCATTGTCATTGCTGACACTCTGTTAACCTTGGTTGTGTTGCCGTGATTATTGTGCTATAGGCATGTGATGGTTATGTGATGGTCATGTGATGGTCATGAGCTGTCTTTTATGTATACCCTGTGTGTCACTATTTGAGATGTTTTTGGGCATGTGGTGTTGTGTAGCAATCTATGCTGTTCTTTTCATCTTCAGATGATGCCAAATGCAGTAACACCAAGCAACCTGTCTGAGGGGTTAAATACTTACATTGCTAAAGTGTCACCTCAGGTACTTTTACGTCAGTAGCCCCCTCAGGTACTTGTATGTCAGTAGTCACCTCAGGTACTTGTACGTCAGTAGTCACCTCCGGTACTTGTATGTCAGTAGTCACCTGAGGTACTTGTATCTCAGTAGCCACCTCAGGTATTTGTATGTCAGTAGCCACCTCAGGTACTTACTCACCTCAGGTACTTACTCACCTCAGGTACTTACATGCCATTAGTCACCTCAGGTACATAGTCACCTCAGTTACCTACATGTCAGTAGTCACCTCAGTTACATAGTCACCTCAGGTACTTACATGTCAGTAGTCACCTCAGGTACTTGCATGTTGGTGCATGTATAGTCCATATGGCGTGCATGATAAATGTCAGAAAAGTTCAAAAATGTATGTTTTGCTGTAAATAAAGGATACCCACATTCTGTCTGTTTATATTTGCCATCTAGTATATGTACATCGGAACTAAATGTTGCATAACTTCCATTCAATCGTTCATGCTGGCGGCAGTAGTTTATGCTTTAAAGGATTTTGTTGTTGGATAGGTGCATTAATTAATTCCTGTATTTAATTCAAGAATTCAATTTACTTTTCTCAAAGTTCAGCACCATTGCTATTAGTTGCATGGATAGCTGTTGAGTTATGGTGCCTTGCCAGGCTTTGTTGGTTCCCTTGCTTTGAAGGAAGATGTGTTACAAATTTTTATTGGATGAGGTTCCTCATCTCACATTTAAACATATTCAGTTAGCTTTAAGTTATTGTCGTCTACACATGCATTAAGATTTGCTGATCTAAGTGAAAAGTGCAACAGTGGTCATGTACCACAAGTTTACCCTTTGGACAAAAATCATCAGTTTAAGGAGTACTTACACGCTGCTGGGTAAAATCATGTCAGGTCAATTAAAAAAAAGGTGACATCTCCAAACTTTACCCACTGGATGAGTTGATACTTCATCCAGAGATCAAACCACTTTTGAACTGTGTGGGTTCAAAGTTTTGACCCTTTGTACGAATAAATCACAGCATTGGGTCTCGCTATAACTCAAGTTGACCTTACAGTAAGAAACTAAAAAATGCACTGAAGGATACAGTAACCCACCTAGTACCCAACTTCACATCATCATTGGACAATAGACCCTTCCCTTTAAGAAGAACTCCGGATGTGACATCACTAATCAACGTCCTTCACGAATTGGGTTAAGTATACGTTAATGAGTGATGTCACATCTGGAGTTGGGCTATTAGTCATTAATTGTGGGTTTATTGCAAAAAGAAGGGTAACATGTTTAAGTTTTAATTGCCAAAAAGTATATTGCAATAATTTTGACAATTTGGTTCCTGGATGATTGTGCAATTAATATGGTAACTTTTATGTAGGACTTCAAAGGTTTTACATCAAAAACATGCAGAATACAGTTGTACCATATCATTTGCTGACCACTAGTTTACACAAGCATACGTGTATAATCAACAGCGGAATATTTGTCTACAAATCATTTAGTAATAGTGTAGCTTGCAGCCCATCTGCACTGGGAATGTTGTACACTCGACCCGTTGATAATTGGGCTAGTCTTCATTAAAACCTGGGCATGTCTGATTACTAGTTCATCCAGCCTGCGTGGGAAAGAAAATGACGGGGAAGGTCCAGCAGGATGAAAAAAAATCGAACTTTCAATTGCTGGCTTTGGTGGTGGAGAAATATAATGACCAGAAGCAATTGAAAGTTCCATTTTTTCATCCTGCTGAACCTTCCCCTGTCATTTTCTTTCCCACGCAGGCTGGATGAACTAGTAATCAGACATGCCCAGGTTTTAATGAAGACTAGCCCAATTATCAACAGGTCGAGTGTACAACATTCCCAGTGCAGATGGGCTGCAAGCTACACTATTACTAAATGATTTGTAGATAAATATTCCGCTGTTGATTATAACATATGCTTGTGTAAACTAGTGGTCAGCAAAAGATATGGTACAACTGTATTCTGCATGTTTTTGATGTAAAACCTTTGAAGTCCTACATAAAAGTTACCATATTAATTGCACAATCATCCAGGAGCCCAATCGTCAAAATTATTGCAATATACTTTTTGGCAATTAAAACTTAAACATGTTACCCTTCTTTTTGCAATAAACCCACATTGTCCAATGATGATGTGAAGTTGGGTACTGGTGGGCTACCATATTCTTCAGTGCATTTTTTAGTTTCTTACTGTAAGGTCAACTTGAGTTATAGAGAGAAACGCCCCCAATGCTGTGATTGTTAACCCACACAGTTCAAAAGTGGTTTGATCTCTGGATGAAGTATCAAAGTCAATATATACTGGACAATGACCTCATCCAGTGGGTAAAGTTGGATTTTTTTTAAATTGACCTGACATGATTTTACCCTGCTCCTAAAGTTGTAAGGATGTGATTGCAGCTTAGCACAAGCATGTCTTCTTATGCTATTGATCTCTCCACAAGAAGTTACAGCTACTAGGACCTCGACCTCTGCTTGCTGAGATGAGCAGTACAAATATCTCCACAATGATCCTCACCACAAGCATTGTCATCCTCTGTGGGTGTGTGTGTATGTGTATGTGTGGGTGTGTGTGTTGTGTTTATGGGGTGTGTGTGTGTGTGTGTGTGTGTATGGGCATGTGTGTGTATGTGTGTGTTGATGTGTGTATGTGGTGTCATGTGTGTGTATGAATGTGTCGTGTGTATGTGTGTGTATGTGTAGGTGTGTGTGTGATTTGCATGCGTGTAATGTGTGTAAGCTGTATGGAAAAACAGTAATTTATTGCATGTGTGTTGTTTTGGAACATCTTCGTTATATAATAAGTTCAAAGATGTTTTGAGCACATAATGCAATAGGGATCAGCAATTCCTAATTTCCTGTATGTTTAAATTCCCCCCCCCCCCCCCCCCCCAACACACCACAACACCACACCACCCCCCCCCCCCCCCACCCCCACCCCCACACCCCCCCCCCCCCCCCCACCACCCCCCCCCCCACCCCCCCCCCCCCCCCCCCCCCCCCCCCCCCCCCCCCCCCCCCCCCTTAGGTCAGTGTAAAAATTGTTTTAACTTGTGAGACACAGAGTCTTGAAATGCAACCCCATCTATTCAATTCATACGTGTACTGCTAACCGCACCAATCATTTGGTGCCCGCATTGAAACAGTTAATCTATGTAGTAACCAGTACAAAGTTAATAATGCATTGATCAGGTTGGATATGTTTCTGTGGGGACATCACTTCACACCAGTGATCTCCATATTTAACTGCACTTTTTAAAAATCACACTAGGATAGCTCATGTGTTCTGGAGAAATATGCGTCACTTGAGACTGGATTATTGGCAAATGTGTTGGCATCTGAAGGAAAACCAGGAAAGGTAAGTGATGTGAATTATTAAAGTCAGTGTGTGTACACTGAACCCATACTGCATATGTTGTTTGCAATGTAGCGATTCAAGGTGATACTGCTCTTTGTACGTTTAAGAAAGCTTTCTATAATTGTTACTATTTTTTTGTTAGGTGCTTGAGATACGAGCTAAACATCGCACTGGTCATGACAACTTTGTCACCTGCATGCGCAAGGCTTTGAAGGATCGCTATGGAACAGTCCCTGTGGGATTAGGTGGCGTGTTCCAGATACTGAGTGGCAAAGCGAACCTCCATGTGATGGTCAGCATCGTTGCACAATAATGGTGTATGATGGGATGCGTGGTGTGTATGCATGTGTGCATGTGTGTTGTATTGAGTGTGCTTGTGACTGCAGTGAGGAGATGGGAGGAGGGAGGTGATGGGAATGATGAGTGCATCCTACTGGCAGCAGGGTTGGTTGCCTGGTGACCAGTGTTTATTACGACTGCTCTGCTCAGTCACAACATTAATTTTTTTTTTCATCAGTGTGGTGTGCTTTTTGAAGTATAAATGTGTGGCTGTGAACTGGGCAGCTTTGTGTGGGGTGCACTTGTGTTTATAACTAGACATTTCCTTGTTTATTAGTGAACATTGTGTAGCACTAAGATAATTTGATTAATGGTGATGTAGCCCTCTGCATGACAGGCCATTTCTTGTGCATGAATCTCCTGCTAACTGATATTTTGCACACCATTTGAGTCTGTGTGGGACCCATTCATGGTGTGCATTCATCTGGATGGATGTCATATCAGTATGACATATGTCAGCCTGTTGATGGATAATAGGATATATCTGTGTTGGTGTACATGGTTCATTTTACCAACGTGTCATTAGATACGACCTACAAAATTTTGCCATATATACATTATACCATAGTGATCTTCACACTGTAGCCAGAATTCTCTTGCACTCCTCTGAATTCCGATGAGGATGTCAACAACTGGTTACGTTTCTATGATGTGGCAGCTCCCCTCACCTGCTTATCAGTGTTCGTCAGTCATGACCCTGTAAGCTCAGTTCTAAAATCTATGTTCTCGTTGTCTGTTGATTGGTGTTTTGACTGTACTTTAAGGGTCTGGATCTTCGAGTGGAGCACACCCATTGCTTCAGTGATCATGGCTGTGGGGGCCACTACCATTATGATGTCACACCACAGGAGGTGGAGTACCTTGCATACTACACCCTCGCTGAGAAGCTCTATCGCATTGATCGTCCTGTGAAGCCTCAGTGAATGTGTGTGTGTTTGCAGACTGGTTCATGCACTGTACTCCATTTGATGCACATGAGTAGTTTCAGAGTCGGACAAGGGAGAATATGGTCACCATCGTTTCATAAGATGGTGAGGTTTTGCAGGGGAAGGGATGAATTTCCGCAACAACAAACAGTGCCGTTTAAAACACATGGATACTAGACAACTGTACACATTGACAAACTGAATAAACAGAGTTTGTTTCAAGTGGTTGTATTTTCATCTTGGATTTTATCTTCTTTGACCTGCAAGCTTTAATGGAAGATAGGATA
>JABACO010000304.1:0-44682 GCA_013339895.1 Ephydatia muelleri | reverse complement strand
TTTTTTGCTGTTGCCCGACTCCCAAAAGCTTTTACAGGAAGTAGAGTGCTAGATGATGATGAGTGTAACTGAGGGAAAAAGTATACTTTTACAGAAGACTACAAGCAACAATACAGAGGAAAACCACAGTGACTATGAAAGCAGGGTACAGAAATTGAGAATAGAATCAGTTGCCTCTTGAGCTGTTCATCGAATAGAACGCTGTGCAGAGGAAACGTTCACAGAGGCAGACCTTACACTTCAATGTATTTGGATGTACCATCATTATTAGAGAGTGTTATCATGTTGTCATTTTTGTGTTTGTGTTTGTTTGTGTGTGTGTGTGTGTGTGTGTGTGTGTGCAAGTGATGTACTCAAGATTTGTACAGTGCCATTTGCACAACATATACACATAAGGGTGTGTAAACCAGTATGAGGGCATGAACATGCCCTCCATATGGGCTAAGCATGGTGTGGGCAAAAAGAGACTTGAAGTCAGCATAAGCAGCAATAGTTGAGGCATAAAAAAGTTGAGCAAGTTGAGTTTGCAAGGGTTATGCGAAATGAAACAGCTTTATTACGCACTTCTCTACTTAAGAAAGATTATTTGAGTGCATATGAATATATAGGCATGTTGTGGTAAATATAGTGTTATTCTTTGCCACATGCACGTATACAGTGGTGAACACGATGTACAGTGTATGCAAGCACAAAGGACCAATCCAATGGGACACAGAGGATCATTATGCAGGGAAAAATGTACGTACAAAGGACCAATCGTATGGGCCTATGGGGACACAATGCATGTACTAAAGAACAATCCTAGGGACACAAGGTACCTGTGTGTTCAAAGGATCAACCCTATGGGGATCAGATGCACAAATAGAGGACCAGTCCTATGAGTACACAATGCACGTACAGTCGTCCAATTCTATGGGACACTGCATGTAGCTACACATACTTATGTACATGTGAGAGCTCTGGGGAAAGAACCAATTATATGGGAAACCCAGGCCAGCCTGCACAAAAAGGAGTCGTTATAAGGAATGCTGCGGAAAACATGCAGGGGAAAACAAAGAGAGGGGTACAGAAGCTCAGTACATAAATCCACTCAAAAATGCACACAGTTTAATGGAATAGACCTCGTTCATGTGACAAAGTGTGCATGGTGTAAGAGTGTGTCATCATCATCAGACTGGTTTATTGCGTTTATATACGCAAAAATTGACGTGTGTGCACAAGTGCATGAGGTTGTGTGAGCCAGCATGGGTGCATGTTCATGTATTATGCGTGAGCTGAAAATTGTAAATAAAAGACCGATGTCATTGCAAGCTAGCGTAGCTGAGTGGGCGTGACAATAATTTTAGCAAGGGATATTACTAATAGCAAATTGGAAGCTTTATTACATGACTAGAAGATTATGTTCTTTTTAGGATCATACCCTACAGACGGCCCCTATGAATATTAATGAGCGCTATATCATAGATGTAATTAGCAACCAGTTAACAACCAATTAACAGGGTCACATTTGAAATGCCGCGCTCTCAAATCTGGTCATGCAAGAGTATATAATGCCTCGTTTTTGACACGATAATAAACACAACGAACGAACGTCACACTCTATACTGGAGACTTATATCTAAGAGTATACTATCAAAAGCTTGTTGGCTGGATGTCCCATATCGTTCTCTCCACATGAACTCATCTAGACAGCTAGCCAGCTGATGGCTGTGTACTCCTTTCATCGACTTGAACCTCTTCTTTACTCTATTCCAATAGCTCTCTATGTTTGTGTGTGTACACCGGTTGTTCTACTGACAAACTCCACAGAATGGTTGACGGTGTGATGCTGGAGATGTGGGATGTCTCTGGAAATCCTGCTGTATGCTGCCCATTCATCTGAGTGTATAATTGTACCCGGAGCAGTGTGAGCTTGGATGATGGGCAGTAATGTTGCAGCATCCCGACTATCTACCATCTGCATGTACCCCAGTGAAGGGGTACGAGAGGTATCAACCATGCCAAAAATCCACTGCTCGTAATCTGCCCGTCTTCCTCGGTGATACTGTAGAAATGAAATTACAAAACAGTACACGCATAAAACATATAGTCTCTTCACAGATTGTACCTTAGACTTATGCTTGAAGAGTGACTCATCAATTTGGACAACCACCCCCACACCTCCAGCACAACGGGGCCTTGGAAAAAAAACTTCCCTCCCGAATAGATGATCTTGTTTTACAAGAAGAACACTTCCAACCACATCCATCTGCAACATCAGAGCGAGTGCACTCCACCATCGGTATCTGACACCTGAAGCAGAGATTAAAAAAGTAAGCACATCCACTCCACATGTTCGCATAAGGATCGAACCCTTTACGTACTTTGCACACTGGACAGATCTTGCTAAAACATTCTCGTTCTGAAAAACCGCACGACGTCTTCCGTAGGCCCAAACATCAGAGGTCCGACATCTTGAAAAGCCATTTTGCTCGCGAAATGAGATATCGTGTCAAAAACGAGGCATTATATACTCTTGCATGACCAGATTTGAGAGCGCGGCATTTCAAATGTGACCCTGTTAATTGGTTGTTAATTGGTTGCTAATTATATCAATGATATAGCGCGGCATTTCAAATGTGACCCTGTTAATTGGTTGTTAATTGGTTGCTAATTATATCAATGATATAGCGCTCATTAATATTCATAGGGGCCGTCTGTAGGGTATGATCCAGGTATAAACTCACTGCCTGGGTGAGGCAAAATCGTTGCGAACAGCTACAGCTTAGTTTTAGGCGGAGAATGGGCGGAACAAAGAAGTTATCGAAATTTATTGTGGATTGGGAGAATGAAACGCGGGTTGCAGACAATAATGGCACTCATCGAGCAGGAAATGTGCATTAACTTTGCACAGCTGTATCTCCGTAACGGAAACATAAAAATTAGCGAACCATAAAAATCAATAGCGACAGGACCCCCTTACGTACACACTGAATTTGAAACGAATTGGAAGCTCCTACCTGAAGATGTGGCAGTTTCGAACCCCATGGGTAATCAGGTCTCATAACGTCGGCACGGAGCTTGTGTAAGACACGAAATATAGGTATACTGCCGTATACATACAGAAATGGTGTACTTTGAAGTGATGAATATGAAAGTCGACAGTTCGGAAGTTCTAGCGATTTAAATGTAAGGCAAATTTTATAATATGCACTAGGTCACTTTTCGCGGAAACGATCCCGTATGGAACAGTGTCCAGCAAAATCAGCCTTCTGGTTAGTTTTTCAAGTTTTCAAATATTTTGATTTTCCGTTAACATTGCCAGAAATTTCGGACGCTCATTAAGTATTCCTGACGCGTCATTGCAAACGTCCGTTAATTTTCCGCGTACGCGTCCATTGAAATGTATGGAACAAACTGCTTTTCTGTTCAACCTAAATCAGGAAAGGACAGAAATGAAAAATTCGTTCAAGATTACAGTGAAGCACATCATAAGCTATGCTTTATTTATGAAATAAAAAATTTCACGGTCTATCTGTGACTTCCATGGCCCTAAAGCAACACGTCCATAGACACCTGTAGAAATTTGATAAAAATTAGGGTTCTTTCAAGACGTTTGTACATTTTTCTCAGGATCTGTGATAGTTGTGGTAAAATTCGTTTCGGATTATGTTAACCAGATCATCGAGGCAGGTGTGTGTTACCATACAACACTCTTTTGCCTACTTCTGTGACTTCCTGAGTCACTTTTAGTGGTTGAGGTACTCAATGTCTCCATTTTTAATTCTTCACAATGATTTACGTAAGAATAATGGACGTTCGAACATGACCTACGGGCGATGGCACTGCGGGAAAACGCTTGCCCTGAACCAGACTCACTCAGGTATGTTGCAGCTGAAGTGTTTAGGTGTTCTACATGTGCGTAGCAACCATAGCTAACTGTTTTGCACCGCATACGTCATGTTCGCTCCGCAAAATAACACGTTTATGCGATGCCCAACAGTGTGCCAGTAGTCACGTTACATTTGGCATCCTAAACATGCTAGTCGTTGTTCGTAGCGCTCCGTATCTGTATTTGAGAATCGACGCAAGGAATTGTAGTTGGTTATGTACTTCGTACCTGGCGATGATCTGGCAATATATATATGATATCGCAAGCGATACAGCTCTATCCCCCTACGTATCTACATTTCCGTTGTTCTATACAAAATATCATTTTGAAGCTGACAGACACAGCGACAGGGACAAGCCATATAAGGACAATATTGGCCAGCATCAATCACATGATAAGCGGCACAATAGTTTTATGTACAGTAGGAGCTGACAGCGACCTCCCAGACACCATAGCTATTGGAAATCATCACGTTCCCAAATTGTATGGTCTCCCACTGCTGATGCCTCTGTGGAATAAGGACTATGTAGTATTAGAATGTGGTGTAATCGCTGGGTGTAGTGGTGTGCATTATTTGCCAACCTCATTATATAACTGTCAGTCTATCTAGCGTTCGGGGCTATTTCCCTACAGCCTCTCTTTAGAATAGTACCTATATTAATCCCAGTGTGTGTGTGTGTGTGCGTGTGCGTTCGTGTGTGCATGCACGCATGTGTGTTGTATGTGCATGTGTGTCGTATGTGCGTGTATCGATGTGTGTGTATGTGTATGTGTGTGTGTGGGTGTATGGGGTGTGGAACCTTATGATTCCTGATCCGAAGGGAGTTTTAAGGGTGATGGCAGGGTAGGAGTGATGTCATGTACTTGCTTATCTATTGGTGTGGGACTGGTATCCTTCTAAAGGTTTGGTTGTGTTGGGGAGCAACAAAACACTGGGACCTCAGTGCTGGACTGAGTGTCTGCACACTGTACATGGGACCCTTGGGTGAGACCATGCGAAGCATTATGCACTTGAATTTTGCATTTAGTCATGCATGTCAGCAAAGAGCTGTGCAATGATAATCTTGCTGGATATCTTTTCTACATTTAACCATACCCACAAGGTGACAGTGATGATGTAATGTATGTTTATCAACTGGCTGGCAACTGCTGCAGCAGGATTAATCTCATCACAATTTTCCACATCAGGAAGAGATGTCAACAGTAAGTGGTTTGCCCACTATCCAGTAACCCTATATTGATGTGTCCACAGGTGCATAGGTGCTGCACATGTGCATAACAACCATAGCTTGACCTGCATACCTAGTATTTATGGCCTACGTATACCGTAGAGTACTCTCTGATCGACGTTTGTGGTGCGCTACAGTATGCCGGTAGTCAAGTTAGGTTTGACATCCTATAAATGGCAGTCACTGTTTGCATAGTGGCCGATCGAGGGAGAAAGAAAACAAAAAAGGGGGGGGGCACATACCCATGCCAGTGGGGGATCATATGCAGGCCCGGAAGTTGACTCCCCGGGTCCAGGCCTGCATTTCGATATCAGAAGAGTAAGTGGTTTGCCCACTACGAAGTAAGACCCTATTTGCATGTGTCTACCTGAGTGAGGGAGGGAGAGAGGTGTGTAATTGCCTGGTGGGGGTGTGTTGGAGAGTGGAAGACCTGTAGCCGCTGATGGAGCTTCTATTAATGAAGCAGCTACATGTATTACTTGTGCCATTGGTATTGATTACCTCCTCGTATGCATTCTCTGTGTTGTGTGGGTGTGGTGTGGTGTGTGGTGTGGTGGTGTGGGTGTGTGTGTGTGTGTGTGTGTGTGTGTGGTGGTGTGTGTGGTGTGGTGTGTGTGTGTGTGTGTGTGTGTGTGGTGTGTGTGTGTGTGTGTGTGTGTAGTATGTTTAGAGGGGGAGTTGCAGACGGGTAGGCAGGCTAGACCTACTTAAACCTTAGATAAAGTCCCCATTCAATGCTCTAAATGCTTTCCCATGCCACATCTAATTATAAGCAGGGGGTAGGTGCACAACCATTCGCCCTTCATCAAAACATTAAACATTGTTTACTCCCTAAACAAAAACACTTACATGCATACACACACAAACACACAACATACATACACAAATACACACACACAAATACACACACACAAATACACACACAAATACACACATACATGTACATGTACATACACAAACAAACACACACAAACGCGCGCACACATATGCACACACACACATACACATATGCATACACAAATGCACACACAAATGCACATACACATGCACACACACATACACAAGCACATACACATATAAACACACACAAATGCACCACATAGACACATACATATACATACACACATACATACACGGACAAACACACAAATGCAAACACACACGCACACACACATGCACACACACATACACATTCATATACAGACAAATGCACACACAAACGCACACACATGCACACACATGCACACACATACACACATACATACACTGTACACACATATACACACACATACATACACTGTACACATATACACACACACACATACACAAACAAACGTACATGTACACATACAAACATACGTACATATATACACGGTGAACCTATACTAAGTTGTGATTTTCAATTCAGTTCCATGCAAGGTCTCGGAGTGTAATCACAGTATTTATATTGATCAAGAGGCATCTGTACACAAGAGTCCACAACGAAATAATCATGCTTTTTAGATTGATTGGATTAATTCCAAAATCCACAACCAAGGCATCCCTCTATGGACGTTTGAGTATGACCCTTGTCCAGGTCAATGTGAAGGCACTGCTGTCAAGAGCCAACACTTTGGATGGTAATTGAAACTGAACAGTACATGTAGACTTAGTTCAGTAGTGTTTTAATGCGTATTAGGTTATTACGAATATATCATGTCTTGAGTATTTCATTGTCTTGTGTATGTTTAAGTCTTGTGTATGTCTTGTGACAGTTTTGCCTCATTATTTTAACATCATTCCTGTTTTAAGATCATTCTCCAAACTAACTGGGGCTGGCCCCACAGGTTTGCGTATTCAGCACTTCATCGACGCAGCTGATGTTCCTTTATCATGCTCGATTCTCCAATCTTTAAAGGGTGTAGTCAACATCCTTGTGGCTGGTAGAGCTCCACCCATGATAGCATCCTTTCTTGCTGGAGGTAATCTCACTGCTTTGGTTAAGTCTATGCAAGATTCTTCGCTTGATATTCGTCCCATTGCATGGGATTAGAAGCATGTGGAGGGGGATTAGAAGCATGTGGAGGGACAGAGGAGAGATGGGGACTAGAAGCATGTGGAGGGGGATTAGAAGCATGTGGAGGGACAGAGGAGAGATGGGGACTAGAAGCATGTGGAGGGGGATTAGAAGCATGTGGAGGGACAGAGGAGAGATGGGACTAGAAGCATGTGGAGGGGGATTAGAAGCATGTGGAGGGACAGAGGAGAGATGGGACTAGAAGCATGTGGAGGGGGATTAGAAGCATGTGGAGGGACAGAGGAGAGATGAGGACTAGAAGCATGTGGAAGAGATGGGGACTAGGGGGCACAGAGGAGAGATGGGGACTAGAAGCATGTGGAGGAACGGAGGAGAGATGGGACTAGAAGCATGTGGAGGGACAGAGGAGAGATGGAGACTAGATATTTCTCTTTGAACCCTGTCGATTCTTTCTTGGACACCCTGAATGCATAGATAAATAGACAACAGTACAACGTAGTATTAATTTTGACAGCGCATGAAGAAAGAACCCGGCATAAACATGCTGTTCAACAACGCTTCTTCACTACATTTAATTAACTACAAGCACTTCAGTAAATGACTGCAATTTTCTAGTTAGTGTTCCATCTTCACTTTTGTGATAAAAACTGATGACCATCTCATGGAGTCTAATTGGAAAATCCACCTCGCATCCATCTCCCAAATGGTCATGGACTATATGCCAGCCGGATGGAAAGTATCTTTCAGCGAAGTCATCCTTGTAATAGTTCTTCCCATGTCCACGAATAGGCTTCACGCCGCTATCGTTAAATAAATGCCTAAATACATCCATTCTAAATGGTACACTGAAACTGCATTTACGAATAGCACCTAGCCGTAAACTAGCTGCCAAACTGATTATAAAGTTCGAAACACTATCGTTAATGATCCTCAAAGGCGGTTGTGGGTTCAAAAAGGTCCTAAGAAAAGAGTCGATGGAAAACTTATAGACATGGTACGTAACATACTTACCGCTTAGCAGTAACTGTAACATCAGCTTCAGGGACCCAGGAGGACTCTTCCCTTCGGTATCCCTCCCAAAGGACTAGATATTCAGTATGCCTCTATTGTGAAGAATGATACTTTTACAATGACATCAACGGAAACAAGCCATACATGCAAACGCGCACCTTCCGTTTCCTACTGGCTACAACACGTTCAACTGGATAGAATGCGCCACTTGCACTGCCGCCATTCATTTCACCACAAAACAAATATTAATGTTACAAAATTAATAATTATTAGTGGTTGGGTATGAGAAAGAACTAGAAGAGAACACTATGGGAATTGAGGAGGTAGTCTGGGCCCTCAATTCCCATGACCGCCTTCAATGCACTCTAATTGGGGCGATTCTGCCAGGTCAGGGAGTGTTTGATTTTGAACGGTGTGTTTTGGAAGCTATGGCAAGGAGCTGACCTGTTAATGGAAGAGAGCATATAGTGATTACAAGCTGGTGACGAAGCTGATTCAATACATACACATGCCTCTCTTGTTAAGTAAGGGTGCTTATACACACATTGACAAATGCACGAACAGAGTGTTAAGAACTTAGTCTCGTACCCAGACATATAAATGGTATGAACCATTTGTACGTCTGGGTACGAGACTAGTAAGTACTACAGAAGGAGGGGCTACACGAGTCTGGGGACTAGACATTGGAGTGATGTAAGAGCCATTTTTAGTAACGCGATGACGCCCGCAAGCGCATGCGCAAAAAGTCAATACACGAAATCGAATGTAAAAGTTATACTAAAAGAGATATATTTGTATATTATATCACAATGAACTCTTTACTCATACAGGTACTTAAAAATAATTTGTTGTCGTGATTAAAGTTAATTGATTGATTTAATAATTAGCGGTTTTTATGTTTTGATAAATCTTAGCTTTCAATATAAAATTTAACGTGTAAGCAGAATTTGGTAAATCAATTCCTAGCAAGAGTTATGGGTCGATGTCCGAAATTTCTGGCAATGACTCCAAAGAGATTCTATAATGGTCGTTTGGACTATCCGTAATAAGGTTATTAGGCACTGAGTTTATAATTAGTCATACATTTCAATATGAGCGTTACTTTTCTTTTGCTAGTCCTAGAAAATTTGAATAAGTATCACAAGGGTGATTTTGCTGGAGACTGTTCCATATCTATTTATATAATTGGAACGTTCTATACGAAAATGGGTCTTGTGGATTTTATTTTATACATAAAATTTAAATAGATATAACACACACCATTAGTATATGTGAAAATCCATTTTGGTGTCCTGCACATGCGGGGTACCGACGTTTCAAGGTCCGATACCCCGTAGAGTTCTAAAAGGCCACATCTTCAGGTAGGAGTGTCCAAATAGGTTCTAAATAGGTATCTATGTAGAAGGGTCACCGCTATTAATTTGTTCTGTTCCTTAATTCTTGCTTTATCCGTTATGGAGATACAAGTGTGCAAAGAAATTGCATATTTCCCGGGCGTTACGTGCCTTTAACGTATTACGACTGGCTTCGAGGACGTCCTAGTAATACGTTAATGGCGCGTAACAAACGTTCGAAATATTTATATAATTATTATATGATATCTCGCATCTCTTTACACTATTTGACCGGCCCACTTGGCGTGGACGTTGTACTGTTTGGGCACGATTAGCAAAAGATCGAACAAAAGGTGCGTCCTGGTCTGTTTTAGTGGACACTATTACTTAATGTAAGGCCTTCGTGTGAATGCTCTCTGGGTTTTCACTTCATCAGAAAAGTACAGTACGCTACACAGCGTGCTATATCTGCCAGAAGTTACCTCCAAGTAAAGTTTATTGCCTCAGTAGTCCTAAAGTCTAGACTTTAGTGCGCCATTTTGTTAAAGTGGAAATCGGATGTTCTGTTCACCCACTTCTGAAAGGTGAGGCCATGTTTAGTGGTGCATCAGACATGCCTTCTTTTAGTTTACACAGGCTCTGTTCCAGTTCAGAATATACAGTTACACTATATTCTTTAATTAGTTTTTATTTTGTAAAATGCGAATATAATTGTTGAAGAACCTGAGCCATTCAATCATACGATAATCAATGCAGCGTGTACACAGTATGTGGCTCGATCTCATACAAAATTTGTACGTGTGTGTGCGATATTGATCGCAGATTATTCCGTGTGCATCCCAATTATCACACGTGGATCGTGAAATCATTCGTATGAAATCACGATTTCGTGAGCAAAAGACGCACAAAATTCGGAAGCGCGCTCATCCGGTTGAAATCGCGAGCTCGCAATCAAAGCCCTGAATTGCTGCGTGAGTTGACATGGAGTGTAATTAATGCGTCATTCGGTTTTTGCTGTGCACATCTTCAATGTGTTTGTTTACAAATTCTTTGCCATTGTTTCTGAGGATGCAAATTTATAATGGGGCCAATGATCCACAATTGGTGACATCCGTTATGTGGCATATTGCCTCATATCAATCAGTTCGATTTACAGGCATGTATAAACATTTCTTATATCAAGTAACCATGCATAGGGATTGAATCTACCTGCATACGGGAAAAAATAGCCCGTCAGCTATAATCAATCTTAGGAGATTTTGTGTGTTGTGATTTCCTTAAGTTACACGTTGAACACAAGCTTACATATTTTCCCACCACAACGTTTCTTGGTATGCAGGAGTACAACGACTGGACCTACAGTGTAAAAGGCGTGACACACAAATGACTCAATTTAGCTTTGTACTTTGTTATGTTTAGTACAGATATGGTACTACAATTGCATGGAAATTACTACTTACCATGCATGGCATATAGGTTTTCTTGAACCAGCATGCATGCAGACAATCTTGTCATGGATCTGTTTCAAAATGGTACAATTCCTCCACTATAGCGACCCTTCTATACCCTTTCATGATTGTGCGCTCAACAACAAACAGCAATGAAATACTAAAGAATACTAACTTACACAAAACCAATAACCTAGCTCCTTTTTCCATTTGACTTGGACGACCAATGCCTCAAGCAAGGCTAGCAGCTTAAATCCACTTATTTATTAAGATTCTGTCCTCAATACGCCGATCGATCATATATTCTTTAAAAGGCTGATGATCCATTCTCCAAACTCTTGGTGAATTACGGCACTTCTTGTTCTCTTAGCATCAGGAAATGTAGCAGGGCGGATCCAGGCCAGGATATCAGTAAAGGGGGTTCTGGGGGGAGCGCAGTAAGCTCCCCCAGTGAGGTATGGGGCCGAGCCCCATCATGTTGACACCATAAAGGGACTTCCTATGTCACGTGCAAAGGCCTCAATCGGACCGACGGTCGCGCTCACAATGTTTTTAATTGTTCCATATCGATCACGGTCAGCGGTCTGCATTTGACAAAGTGACCACATCCACCTAAAACTGGTAGACCGCTGCAACACTGTAGCTGTCTTCATCTCTTCCTATTATCTGCAACCGCTGAATGTGACACCAGAATGACAAAATATGCGGGTAGACAGAATCTGTCCGATACCGGTTCGGTAAATTGGCTACCCTTGGTGTGTAACTACCTCGAAACACCTTATTGTCACCATTCCTGATTAGTGTGGCCTTTTCTTGCCTTTTGTGTATGCCATATATGGTCAGGTTTATTATTTGTAGCTGGGTGCACAATGTGGAGTGCTGCGTCAGTACTGTGCATGCATTACATGATGAGCTTATGAAGTGCGGAAAAAATAAACGTGTATACAATGACAAGGAATAGCCAATCAGCAAAGAAGACCTCTCCTGTTACCAAGAACTGCAATTAATGGGTGCTCATTTAAGTCGTTCCCGCGCATCTGCTCATCGTTGACTCTGCATGCATGCACGTGCATGCACGCTGGCTAAATGTAATTTGCCCGATGCATGCCAAGCGCATGCGCGCCGCACATTCAGCACTGTCCGAGCAGTTGGCAATTAATCAGATATGCAGCAGGTCATCAGTGACATCAGCACGGACAAGTTTGCCAGTAACATAGCCGTAGGAGGACCGGGGGAGACGTCTTCTGCTTCTTAGGTCGCACGGAGCATAACGTCAGGAATATCACGTTCTTCCGTACCGATGGCGTGATTCGCTGCCTCACTTGCTTCAAGTATGACGGGACTAGCATATCTGTCGGGCAACGTGTGTGCGATTCAAATCCAGCAACCTTTAGTTTCCATTCGGAAGAACAGGTCCGCACTGTTTACCTATACTCCAACTCCATGAATGGCGGCCGGTTCGCGGGAATCAAAGTGGTTACTGACAGGCAGGAATGCGAGGCGTACGCGGGCAATTACACACCCAGAGCGGAAGACCAAGCGGAAGTCGCGGTTGGAACAGAGAAATGGAACGGAATATTTGGACGATCGGCAGTGGACATCGACAGTTTTGGCGTAGCCATGTTGATACATTAACCTTCCGCAGAAGCAACGGTGTAAATATATTTTGCCACACAATGCACTCGTCATTGCTGCCATAGAATATTTCAGTGCATGTTAATCGCTGATAATGACGACTACATCTGTCATCGACACGGCGAAACATGCATGTAGTCTCGTATCCAGATCCATAATATTAAGGGCCTGGCCAATCCGTCGAAGAAATCGAGTGTTCTGGTGCAACCGGAATGTTGGCGCTCCAATCGATTTTCTGACGTACTCTATGGTTAAAATTCCACAGAAATGTAGGGAAGTTGAACTTGTCCCTGGTTCGATCCAACTCTAAGGCCACTCAGGGCAAGAGGCTGGTTGTATGAGGGTCCTGTAGACCAAGTGTATTTATTGCAGACGTGTATATATATTTGTATTTCGAATAAGCATATGGAATGTTGAATTAAGCTCAAACTACGCCACTGCGTCAGTCGGTCCAATTCCAACTTCTGATTGGAGCGCCAACATTTAGACGTTTGATTGCAATTACCTCTTGTACAATATGGTGGCGAAGTTTACCCTCGTTTAAATATGCTTTCGTGAAAAACGCTGGCATTTAATGTCATGTATGTATGGGGGGCCATGGATTCCATCAGGAGTATAGTAATTGGTCTGACATAGTATATAAAGACTAGCAAGCGTGCGAAGAAGACCTTTAATCAAAGGAGACCACCTTTGGAAAGCCTTTGCAGCGCAATACAAGCTGGGTTTAAAGTCAGTTGAGATATGAACACCCAGGTCACAAATACCGTAAACTCTGTTTACAGCACACCACTAAAGAGTAAGAAGATGTTGGCAGAGTCATGCCCAAAGGATATTGCTCTGCATTTTTGAAAAGCGCTGCCAGATTTGCAACCACGTACAACGCTAGGGATAAAGGTGAAAGTGGATCAGAAGACTGAGCAACATAGAGTTTTGTATCATCTGCAAATATTGCTGGTGGTACCAAGCAATCTAGAAAAAAATGTATATGATTCACTCCGTAAATAGTTGTTTTCCTAGACGGTGACGCATGCGCTAACGTGTCTCAAGAAATGAATTCTATTCATAATCTCTAACAATGATTGTATTATGTCGACAGTGATGGCTAGGATCATCTTGATTTGGCACTTTATTCATAGCACCATGCCAGGCCGCCTATACGAGAGTCAGAACGCTCACTTCTATAGTATAGTGGCGGATCCGGGGGGGGGGGGGTGGGGGGGGGGGGGGTTGGGGTGGTAGGGAGGGGGGGGGGGGGGGGGGGTTCGGGAGATTGCAACCCCCCCCCCCTCCCCATCCTACAACCCGCATAGTAACATTAAGAATTATTGCAAAGTAAAGATGGCTGCAAATTCGTAATACAACTGCAGCTGTGCGAGCAACACACACGCAAGGCAGTATCATGACGATTTTGAAGAGTTTGTCTAATTGATTAGACAACAGAACGATCCTTCTCCTTAATGAGAGGATCAAGGCATACGCTAGATCGGTTATGACAGAGAACGCTTTTCGATCAGGCTTCGATTTTCATGCACTATACAGAAAGACTACTTGCTGATGAAATTGCAAGGAATTCGTGCAGGCCCATCCCAGAAAACTGTTTCAAGCATTCTTATTTGACGATAGTAGTACATAGATCTAGCAATTCTTGTAATACATAGATCTAGCATTCTTGTAATCGTAATTAGACAAGTAAATAAAAACCCTTCTCTATGAGAAAGTTGGTGGGATATAGGATTTGAAGGCAATGGTGGTGTAAAAAGCAAGGAAACAAGGTTCTGTAATAGTAAGGGAAAATGTCATAGTCCTATATTTAGCACACGAACATAGTATATGCTACAAACGGGCTAAATATAACAGCCGGTGGAGTTGGTGCGCAGTTGTTTCGTTCGTCTTCGATACGCATCTGTTTGCTCAAATAAGGCCTTAATTTCTGCAGTCACCTTGGACAAACGCCCTGAGCCTGGCTTTCTAACGATGCTGTGGGTTTCACGTACCCCTTCAAAAACAAAAAAACCTTTCGTGACTACACGATAGATTTTCGGCCTACAGTAGGTTACATATTGTAGAAGCTTTGTAGCCTTGCGAGCAAGACATAACATACGAAGCTTGAATAGTCATCTTCATCAACTGAAGCACGTGTGTAATAGTGGCCGAATATAAAAACTAACCTAAAACGATGACTTGCAATGTGCTAAATAGTAAACGATACAGAGCCAAATGAATCTACAAACGAAGCAATATATTCATCGCACGGTCGTACCATTAAGACGATGTGTGATATTTAATTTGACCGCTACTGTATCTGCAAACAATATTATGTCTCGTCTAAAAATTGTAGATGTATCTCCCTTTTGTAAACTGTATCAATTTAATAGGGGAAGTATATAAGTGCATTTAATCATGCCATTGCTTGCCTCTTGCAGTACACAAAGTATACAAAATGATACTATAAACATTTATTGAACTTAACTGAAACCCATGTGCGAAAATTTAGTACCCTAAATAATGGTGTTCAATTTACAACTACCTTCATAGTATGATTGACATTAGCTCAGTTTTGTAAACTGTATCCATTTAAAAATAGGGGAAGTATATTAGTGCATTTAATTATCGTGCCTCTTGCTGTGCAGTATCTATACAATGCATTGGTAAAAAGTTTTTAGTGTGTTGACCATTATCGTAACGTTACAGGGAATACACAAAATGTGTACAAAATGATAACTATACCTAAATTACATCACAAGTATATATATTATGAGAAAGGATGGCAATGGCATTAGCTCGCACCAGGTGAGATTCAGACACCCATAGAGTTCAGTAAGGACCACTGACTTTGCCTTTGAGGAGCAAGTGGATAAATGCGACGCTAGCTGGGAGATAGACTCCAAAGCCTCCTTTTCCAAGCTCCACACAATTCCACCACCAATGATACACACACCCAAGCCAGTTCATCCCATTTGGCATCATTTGAACAGTGCTTTCTTTGCTCAGTGGTCCGAGCAGCTGCACCTGTTGTCACACTGGCTTCTAAAATAATTGTGGGATTAAGTGGGGATGTGACCGACAGGTTGAAAGCTGCTGACTTGCACAGGACCCAGTTTGGAACCAAGCTTGGAGGAAAGGCTCAATGTGTGACCGGAGTCAGCAGAAGTTCCCTCTGATAACACACACACCCAACTCCTCACACCAACACTCACCTCCTCATGCCCACACCACTTCCCCACAGCCACACCCACTTCCCCAAACCCTCCATTCCCATCATCATCCCTCACCAAACCCTCCCTCATTACATCCACCCTTCCATTTACCCTCTCTCTTAACACACTATTCAATCACATGGTAGGATCACCAGATACCCTGATCACACCATCAAACACTCAGGCAAGACAACTTGGGGAGAGAATGTCTTTTTATTTGGTCGGACATTTGAGACATGCAAAGCCACTTCCCAAAAACAGTACTTGTTACCAATGGATTTAGTAGACCATTCGAAATATGACCAAAAAAATGTACATGTAATTGGACAAAGAGACAATTTTAGAGTCCGGCTCTTTGAATGTCAATGTTGCTACAGGAGTTGGGTTTTGAGTACCAATGAAATATAGATAACAAAACCTCTTGTAAAGCAACAGACACCTGACAAGGAACAACAGTCTAGGATTCTTCACACCATGTAATGTTACGTACACTTTGCTATCTTGTACAGTTGGTCACAATATCATTTATATGGCGGCTTAACCTTTTTGACTGTGGCAACTATACTAATGAGTTAGTGATGTGCACAACAGATGTAACATGTCAATGTGGGTAACACTCTTCCTCACACCCTCCTTTTCCACAACCCTCTATCTTCACACACTCCATTACTGGCACCCATCTCCCACACCCTCCTACATCACCCCTCGCCTATCACACCCACCTCCCACACCCACACCCCCTTCTGCCTTCACTCATTCAAGACATCCTGATGACACTAGCCTCCTTCCTATAATGACATTAGCCTCCATCCAGATGACACTAGCCTCCTTTCTAATGACACTAAGTTGAACGCTGTTATTATTTATACAATGCATGGCATTTCCAATGTTGATAACACTATTATAAATAGCACAAATATAATACTATAATAACAAACATACTAATTCATGCTAAATTATTTAAAATAAAATGACAATGAAAATAAAATATTCAGGTATTATTAATTTAGTACAGATGAGATTGCTATGAGCAATAAGACGTGGACCAATGATGATTGTCCAAATCAAAAGCCACTCTCTCTTTTCCCACTTCACGCAAAGCTACTGATAGTTGTTGGACTGAGGGGAGGTAGTGATTGGGTGGTGCCCAGTCCAACCATCTCGTCAGCATGGCTGAATAGTAGTGCTCTTCATGAGTGCGGCCAGGTTCTCTTACTATGGGCAGATAGTTCATTGTCTGTGAAGCCAAGCTTCATGCCAATGCCTCTCCATTCAGAGCATGCTTTCTTGGTCATTTTAAAAATTTGAGTATGGTTGTCATCATGTAGTATAATTTCAATTTTCACAACCTACAGTGGAACATAAGGTGATTATGTACATGTACATCATAGCTAGTATACACTTTAGACAACTAAAAAAGATAAAGAACTAGATGTAAACATGATACAATAGTACGGAAATACTAGGGATACTATGGATATTAATTAGGGAATAATAAAACAATACATGAGAATCGTTTCCACGAAGTGACCTGTTAAAAGCATGTTCATTGAAGATTTCATATATTTTTGATATTCTAGAAGTCTGAAATGTCCTGTACCTGTTGCTTCTTACATACCGAGCATCGGAGTATCTGTCATGGAGTTGTAAGGCTCTGAATTTGTAATCAAGCATACATTTCAACGCAAGTGTAAAATTTCTATTGCGGTACTGGAAATTTTATTATGTATGCGCTAGTTTCCTTTCTGAGGAAACAATCCGACATGGCCAATTGTTTTTTCACTCCCTTCCCACCCCTTACCCTCTTTGCACTTGTGTGACATCTTCTGCTCCTGAAATAGTATTAAGCACATGTTTTAACATAGCATAATATCAAAATGATATCTTCCTACCCATGTATACATTTCAAGGTGCAAAATTCACAGTTTCTTTCCTTCAAAAACTGACTTATAATGACACATTTGTAACCTTACCTGTACAAACCATTGCTTATCTTCCTTGATAGATAACTTGGAGTACCACTATAGTAACATTTCATTTGCTGCGACTCATCATCGAATGCACACGTAGCAGGATGTGGATCGTGTACATAACTACCATTGTCATACTTGCATCTCTTTGGGCAATAGAATCCATATGTTGGAGATGGATATTTCATATCTTTGCAAACAGTAGAAAGCACATCATTCATATCTTGATAAATCTTATATTTTACTTCCGGCAATTCTTCCGGCATATCTTCTCCCATAAGGCATACTTCATAATGTGCAGAGAATTCACTAAATATTACATTATATGTTATTCTTGAATATGTACAATGGAAGTCTATTTTATTTCTAAATTGGGATGCGCCTTTATTGAGTTCCCACTTGTGTGAAACAATAAGTTTGATTGTTGCCGCACAAGAAAAGCCCAACAGGACAGTAGCCATGATTCAAACAACACTAAATAGCACAAAGATTTGTCAGATCGGTTACGAGACAGTGTATCTTGGGTAGTACAGAAGGCATAAAATACTTATTTGCCTCCATTTTTGATATAATATGACGATGATGTAATAGACTAATTAGTTCCTGTACTTTTAAGCAGCCCTCAACACCTCTTAGAACTGAAGCATCAAATTGTCCTTCTGTGTGAATAATTTCTTATGTTTCAAGTGTGGGCCAGATATTGAATTTTCAAAATACTGAATGATAATTTTTGAGATGGAATCAAATATGAGCTGAAAGTCAGTAATCACATATTCATTTAATCCAGGGATGTCGGAATAGTATAGCAACGTGCCAGCTTCATAGTGGAGATAGTGAAGAACACCATTTATGTCTTCTGTAATACCACACACATGTGCTATATCTTTACAGTCACTCTTTCCTAACTTGCTGAGCCTTCTTCATTTCCGCAAGTTTATGAAGCACAAATCAAACATCAGCCAAGGCGCCGGAACATCTCGAGATTCGATTTGTAATATCAATTCTTCAATTTTCTTCTTCACTAACACTATATCATGTTGACTAAAATTATCAATGCCAGTAATTAAGTCTTCCATGCTTTGCACCTGGATGGATTCAAATGCTTTGATGGGTGTAGCCAGCCATACAATTTCATAGCAATGCTTTCAATTTGTGCTTTTTTATTTCTCTGTTGTCAGATTGAGGGTCTTGAGAGACTTCCAGTTTATCCTTATGGGTGCCAATTAATAATATTTTGCACGGAAACGGCTCTTTTTTTGTGACACTGCAAACTGGCAAGAGCATGGGAAATAATATCTTTGACAACATAGGTATCCTGCCACACATTTGCCCTTCACGTTGACTTTCTGGCTGATACTGAACTGGATGTAATGCTTCGAGATCATCGGTCAATTTAAAAACAAGAACTGTTAGAGATGGACCACTTATTAGGAGAGGAAATATCTCTTGAAAGCTGGGTTGGTCCCCCCGCCATCAATAATTTGCAGAAACGTTGCTTTATCAATGTTAAGAGCTCCCACCACCTCCTCCCATTTCCCGGTCTTAATAGCATTGCGGAAAAGCTCTGTAATATCTATATCTGTTGTAAACAGTTTCTGTATTTCATTTGTTTCAAAAGTTTCAGAAGGGTGAAATGTTTCTTCTGTTACAACCTGCATTAGTGGTCTGTCTGAACCCAAATCACGTGATCCAACACTATGTTGAGACTCTAAACTTGAATTCTGCTGTCCATCATATTTTATTGTATGTTCATCTAATGATTCTTCTGGAAGATCATTGCTTTCAGTATCACAGTGTAATTTTGTGTTGCCTAGCATTGCATTAGGGATTTTGCTATGTCGTCTAATTTTTGGCAAGTCCATTTCCATTCATTGCGTCCCTCATTTGTCATCGCTATTCGTTGCACAAAAATAGGACCACACACTTCTGCAATATTTGTGCTAGGTTCAATGTTGCTGCCAATGGGTTGCAACCCTACACCCTCAACAACTCTCAAGAGCTGTTTTCTAAGAGTGGTTTTCCCAGCTCTTGGGGTTCCATAGAAAATTAATTTGATAATTCTCAGTTGTTTAAACGTGATATGTTTAGAAATGTTCAAAATAGCGGATACATTTTCTGACAAGAGAAAAAGGAATTTAAATTATGATCTTTATGCTAAAATAAAATATGCTACCAGTGCAAATGCAGAGAACGTTACACCTTTAGACATTACACGGGATTGTTTCCGCGAAAGGGAACTAGTGCATGTTTGTCAAGATTTGAAGTTTGTAATATTCCACAAGTCTTAAATGACATCTACACAGCTATTCACAGAATCGGAGAGTTTTAAAAGCTCTGACCTATTTATTAGCCATTCACTTCAAGGCATGTCTTCATTTCCATAGCATGTACTGGAAATTATATAATGTATGTGTTAGGTCTCTGTTTGCGGAAATGATTCCAAATGATGAATACTGTACATTGAAATAAGACGGTATTATGTTTTGTTGAAACTAGTATTTCAACTGACGTATCGATCAAATTTACAAAATTAAGTGTTAGGTTTTTGGGTATTGATGTTAAACCCCCGTGCAAAACATAGCCTGCTGGATCATAAGTTTTTGTAATCAGTACAAATCTAAATATTCTGTCACATCTTACCTGTCTCTAGAGTGTGAATTGTGATTGGAGTGCAGTAGTCCCCAAAATGTACCGTCTTGGCCCTTACACGTATAGTGTACTCAGTGAGTGGTTGAAGAGAAATCAGGTCAGTACTGGTTGTGTCCTGAACTTCATGAAGCTGTTCACTTCCACCGTGCATAGTGTAGCTGACTTGATATTCTCTTATGATACACTTTGCATCATATGGAGGTTGCCAAGATATGGATATAGATGTGCTATTAACACTATCAACTTTCAGTCCAATTGGAGGAGAAGGAATTTCTAGTAGGGAAAAATGCAAGCCTATTGTTCATATGCACTGAAAAATACTAACACAATACATCAGTGAGTGGAATTCATATCAAAACAGAAATTCCCTCCGATTCAACAGAGGAAAATTATAAACTATAGTGAGAAAGTGCTAAGTACATGTGCACACTGGTATTCCAATTGTTAGAATAGAGTAGCAGTTAGACATTTTATGATTATTTAGAAGCACACATCTAACTGTGATACCGCTTTGGATTGATTTGCATCATAATGTACAGTTAAGCCAAGAAGTAATGTGCCCCTCTCACATGTTTATAAGTAGTTGGAATATATTCCTTCAACAACTTCTGTAACTACCATTAGTTTAGAAGCGAAAAAAAGAGTAAACAAGGGCATTATACTATAATGTCATAAAGTTTAACATGAAGCTAGACCTGAACTATACTACATGTATTTCAGCAGTACCATAACACCTGGACTTCACATGATGTGATCGCTTGAAGAGCTGTGATTCTGCAACAATGTTTTGATGGTTATATAAGACGTTGGACTGAATTTGTGCATATATAAAGATGAGCTTTACCAATACATTTTTTTTCAAACTGCAAAGTTGGAGTATAGTTCTGCTATCAATAGATCTGAAGAATTCGTAGGCTCTGAGACATTATGAAGGACGAGGTTTATACAGAGTATAAGTGTTAGGTTTTTGGGTAAGGATGTTAAACTGTACCCACCGTGCAAAACATAGCCTGCTGGATCATAAGTTACAAAGCAAATTTTGTAACAATTCTATATACTTCTGTCTCATCTTACCTGTCTCTAGAGTGTGAATTGTGATTGGAGTGCAGTAGTCCCCAAAATGTACAGTCTTGGCCCTTACACGTATAGTGTACTCAGTGTGTGGTTCAAGAGAAATCAGGTCAGTACTGGTTGTGTCCTGAACTTCATGAAGCTGTTCACTTCCACCGTGCATAGTGTAGCTGACTTGATATTCTCTTATGATATACTTTGCATCATACGGAGGTTGCCAAGATATGGATATAGATGTGCTATTGACACTATCAACGTTCAATCCAATTGGAGGAGAAGGAATTTCTAGGGAAAGAAAAATGTAAGCACATTGCTTAGTTACTGAAAGAATGTATCATTGAGTGGAATTTATTAAAAAACATGAACACATTTGATTATTTGAAGAGAGTAAAGTTACAAACTAACTATTGAATGCGAGAATACACACTATATGCACATGCTGGTATACATGTTCCAATAGAGTAGAAAGTTACACAGTGTACTGTTATTTACAGCACTCATTCAATTTGACAAGTTGCTTTGGCTTGATTGCCTTGGTACCTTAAAATGTACACTATAAACCAAGAAGGAATGTATGCCCCTCACACATGAGATCAAGTACATAGAATATGTGCCTCCAAAAGTGATGTACCAGTCATTAGTTTAGAAGCGCAAAAGAACATACTATGTTTGTGCATGACCATTTCATAGAATATATATTCTAACCAGAAGCTATATTACATGCATTCCTGCACTTTCACAATTAAGGGCTGTTACCTATAAAAAAGTACATTTGGCTTTTGGAAAGGGTGGTGTTGAATCATAAACCTCCTACAGTATTGCTTCAACTGGTTTGTGACTTAAGATGGTGTATCAGTGATCCCAGAATCTAATAATGAGACATGTATGTAGAGCAATCATGACTCTGAGCGTTATTGTTGCTGTTCAAGTAATGGCGGACAGAAGAGAAAAAGCGCCTGAGGCGAGGTACTATGCGTACACAGATTCTCTAATAAACATACCAACACAGCTTACCACACAACCAATTATGAGCGGACTATACTCAGTGTCACTTGTCTGCAACATTTTGTAGGCTACGTGGGGACTGAATTGCGCATATATAAAGATGATATTTCCAAATACGATTATTTCTAGCTGATGTATGCATAAATCCTCTATAAACAGGTCTGAACAATCGGTCAGAATGAAGTAAACCGTGTGACCTATCAGGTATGGAGCCATTACAAACAGTTAGTATTATATGCATGAGAAAAGGTTGAGATTTCTTCCATATACCGGTATTATGACTTGAAGTGGAACATGTTTAACATTAGCTCATATACAGCAGCCCTTGAAAATAATGAATACTTATTAATGGCTATCTTGGTTTTCATGTCAGCTATAGCTGTAACATGCTACAAGGAAAATAGCATTAGAAGTGTCCAAAGCTACCCTTTTTGTTTGAACTACAGACTAATCTAAGGCTCACTGTAATAACCAATGAACAGGACTAAAATACTATTGAAAGACCAGTTGAGGCGATATATTTACTCTGTGGATAAAAAAATGCTCAGAGAATTGTGTTCTCTTCACTGTGCAAAACAGTGTTCCGAATTGATGAGAATAAGGTTTGTATTTTAGAAAACTAATTTGAACACAAAAACTAACAATTTTTCTTTTCAAGTATGGTCAATGGATTATGCTCAAATGGGCCTGGTAAAAAATCACACAGAATCCAAATGAGACTGCTTTAAAGCTTGCTGTGTTTCAGAATGGTGGTGAGTGTGCTGTGTGTGCATTTCTATCGCAATATGATTTAAGATTACTTTTGCACGATACTGTTATTGGAATCGGCACAATTGTATTTGAATGGCTCTTCATTATTACCTGTTGTAAGGTACAGAAAGGTGGTGATTCATGATTGTGCATGTTTTACACAAAGTCAGTTGTTAACTAAATTCTTCTTCATCTAATTACACTCATTGTACATTTATACGATAATGGAACTACCTGCAATACAACATTGCTATTGCTAACACAGTGAGGCAAGCATAAATGTAATTTAGTGAAGAGAGTACTAACATGGAAATAATTTTGTGAACAGTAAAAAGCAATGGATTTCCATTTCCATCTTACCTGTCTCTAGAGTGTGAATTGTGATTGGAGTGCAGTAGTCCCCAAAATGTACCGTCTTGGCCCTTACACGTATAGTGTACTCAGTGTGTGGTTCAAGAGAAATCAGGTCAGTACTGGTTGTGTCCTGAACTTCATGAAGCTGTTCACTTCCACCATGCATAGTGTAGCTGACTTGATATTCTCTTATGATACACTTTGCAGCATATGGAGGTTGCCAAGATATGGATATAGATGTGCTATTAACACTATCAACTTTCAGTCCAATTGGAGGAGAAGGAATTTCTAGTAGGGAAAAACGCATGCCTATTGTTTATATGCACTGAAAAACACTAACACAATACATCAATGAGCAGAATTCATATCAAAGCTGAAATCTGTCTGATTCAAGAGAGGAAAATTATAAACTATAGTGACAAAGTGCAAAGTACATGTGCACACTGGTATTCCAATTGTTAGAATAGAGTAGCAGTTATGGTTATTTTGAAGCACACATCTAACTGTGATAACCACTTTGGATTGATTTGCATCATAATGTACAGTATAAGCCAAGAAGTAATGTGTGTCCTCTCACATGTTTATAAGTAGTTGGAATATA
Organism: Ephydatia muelleri; assembly: GCA_013339895.1. Taxonomy (NCBI): domain Eukaryota; kingdom Metazoa; phylum Porifera; class Demospongiae; order Spongillida; family Spongillidae; genus Ephydatia; species Ephydatia muelleri. The sequence continues at coordinate 20,540 of JABACO010000304.1, read as the reverse complement.
TTCCTTCAACAACTTCCATTAGTTTAGAAGCGAAAACAAGAGCATTATACTATAATGTCATAAAGTTTAACATGAAGCTAGACCTGAACTATACTACATGTATTCCAGCAGTACCATAACACCTGGACTTCATATGATGTGATCGCTTGAAGAGCTGTGATTCTGCAACAATATTTTGATGGTTATATAAGACGTTGGACTGAATTTGTGCATATATAAAGATGAGCTTTACCAATACATACTGTAAAGTTGGAGTATAGTTCTGCTATCAATAGATCTGAAGAATTCGTAGGCTCTGAGACAGTATGAAGGACGAGGTTTATACATTACACGAGACTATATTATAGCAAGATGTGTTCCATATATCAGGTATTATGGCTTGAGAGTGAACATAGAAATTCTATTATTAAAATTGAACAAATATAACACCTACAGGCCCTTGAAAAGTACAAAATTGTAATCTATTTTGTCCATCACATAACATTTTCTACCAACAATTGTAGGATCGTTTAAAAGCTCTGTTTAAATGGCTATCTTGATTTCTTGTCAGCCATAGCTGGATTGTGATAGGGTCAGTGAGTGAAGGGAAAATCACTTGCAATAGGAAAATCACTTGCAATAATGTGCCAAAGGCTACCTTTTTTTACTGAACAACAAACTAATCTAAGGCTCACAATGACTTGCTGCATTACAGGTGGTCGGTCAATTTCCATTGCCATGTACAGTGGTGAAAAATCACATTGTCAAGGAAAGCCATACTGTTTGAAACGCAAACTTTTTTCTGAGAAAGTCTAAGATTTATAAAGTCAGTATTATGTCCATGTACATGTAATCCACAAGTTGCTTTCATTTCCATCAAGCAGGATCAGTATAGTATTGCTTATGCCTGATTTTGAAATAAAGGCTATGGGTGTAATGTGTGGATAAACAACATCCTCTATCGTTGTGCAAACAATGACCCTAATTGATAATAAAACAGTTTGCTTTTGTTAGATAAACAAATATGAAGACAAAACTTACTATTTTGTCAAGTATGGTTAATGTCGATTAACAAGAAATGAGTCTGGTAAAAACATAGCCGAGGCACTGCTTTAGCTGTTTCAGAGAGTAAGACAGGTGGTGAGTGTGCATAGTATTGTAATGTCATGTAAGATCAATTTAAACCACATTTTTGGAGTAGGCAAAGAGTTGGCAAATGGTATTTGTAGGGGCTCTTTATTTGTACTGTAGAAGGTACAAAAAGGTTTTTGCCATAGTATTGTGGGGGCAAGTGAGTACATAACATTTATTGCACAAATATTGAGATAAAGTGAGGCCTTTACAGTGGATTTTATGTATAGCCAAGACATGTTACAGTGCATGTGTCTGTGAAACATTGTGCCGAAGAAAAATAATAGAAATACTATTTATCTTGGTGTAAAGAGGAAAGAAATCTGCATTGTCTATTAATCCCATGCAAATGTAAATTAAATGAATATCATCTCTGGTATTGCACAGATGCACGTAATGCAGTAATAGCTGTGCATTGAGGAAAGAATAAAACAGAACTAAATGCCAAAATAATTACACCATACTCATTATGTCTAAGAATGTTACATTGTCAAAAAGCTCTAAATGTAACATCCTTAGAATAATGAGTATAGTGTAATCATTTTTGCATTTAGTTCTGTTTTATTCTTTCCTCAATGCATAGCCATACTAGCCTAGATTCACCATTCAGGATCCTCCTAGCCCTAAAGCTGTTTAATTTGAAACAACATTCTACAGTCCCAATGGTGATAAAAAATATCTATATAGATCAAGAATCATCATCAAATAAGCGCAGTTTAGAAATTATTATTACACGTGATTAAACTCTAAGTATATTATGAAATCCATGAATTATTAAATTGAGATGATCAAACCTCACAATGGATTAAAACATTGAAATTAATCAGTGGTTTATACTTTACATATGAAAAGACAAGCAACTAATATTTTAATAGAATACGTGGTCACAAATTTAGGGACCTTGATTTAGTTTACAATCTAATTTATTCCCTCACACATAACAACTTGCCGTTATTATGCAAATAACAGATTTAATAACAAATGTTGTGTAAATATTATTATAATATGTGGCAATAGAGACGTCTGGAGTGTTTGGACCAAGGACAACTGAGTTCCTTAAAGAGTTGGGCCATCGGTTGAGGCAGGTGTCTGGTGAAGCTAACTCCTATGCTTACCTTACCCAAAGACTATCAGTTGCCGTCCAACGGGGCAATGCAGCTTCCGTGTTGGGGACAATTAAGGTGGACAGTGACGATGAAGAGTTTTTGTATGAGTTTTGTGTTATCATTTAGTTTAATGGAGTAACTGTATGTGTATAACAAATTACATAATTGTGTTTGCAATTGGAAAACAAAGGATTGAATTTCACAGTATTGACATCTGCAAACTGATTTATGACATAATCCTTTCAAACTAGGCAAATGTGTGTAAACAAATGTATACAATTTGATCATGGGATTCAAAAAATCATATCAAATATTCAAGATGAACCAACTAATTTTAATAAACATTAGTCAATCTATAAATAAATCAAACTTTATTAGGTACTTAAAATTAGATAACCTCAATAGTGAGTTATTATTTACTTTTGATAGTTTGAGGTGATGAACAATTCCATTATGATTTAGTAATTGATGAACGAAATTTTTCCATTTGAAGATCGTACTGAAATCACCATTTTTAGTGCAATCTATTACAATTTATGTCATTTGTGTACTCTTGATTTTATTTGATCAATCTTTGTCAGAAATATTAACTTGCATCCTTACTCTATCAGAGATAGTATACATTATCTGTGCTGTTATTGACAGTTATGCAAAGGTGAAAACTATACAGTGAGAGTGTAATAGAATACAATAGTTTGCCCCTATGTCAAGGTGTAGCTATCTCTAAGAAAATTATCAGTTTCATATAGCTTATTGCCACTTCATTCGCAACAAAAAATACTTTTGCCAGGAAAACCAATAAATGGTGGTTCTAAGCACCCTCATCAACTGTTTCTGCATTAACCATGTATCATATTTGATGTTGTCACTACTAAATAAATGCATACAAAGCACAAGATCATGTGTATATTGCCAAAGTCACAAATTAACCTTACCTCTCCTTTGTTCATCAGAGTGTACCTAACAATCAATCAGACAATGCAAAATTATTGACCAGTACATCATTTAACTAGCACATGCTACAAGAAAATACAAATGTTCTAGTCAAGAAGCTTGGAGTGGGATACAAAGGACCTTGTACTAGTTATAGTCACACATTAAAGGACTATTTGTGTTAAAGGAAACAGGTCCTTATAGAAACGTCACAAAGAGACACTATAAATATTAAACAAATGATAACTGCAAGCCTAACTATCTTAAAATAAAATACCTTCGGCAGTTATGGCAAAGAAGTTACAGTGCTCACAAGTTAACAGAAGTTGACCCCCGCTGATATGGAAAAACAACTATGCATTATATCCTAATAAGTTACTTCACTTCGTTTCCTTGTATAGAAATCACTTGGCCAACATGAAATACAACAAAAATATGAAACGAGTGATAATTTACAGCATAAGATTTTTTAAAAACAAAAAGCAAGCAGCCCGTTATAATGGACAAGTAATACCACTTTTAAAGGTGCCCCCCCCCCCCCCCCCCCTTCTATTTCCATGACTGTGTGACATCAGCTAAAGACATGCAATTTTTATTTTCAGAAAGGTCCATAACATGACAATTGCGGTATAAAAGTATGCAAACAAATGCACAAATCTACTGTGTAATTAGCTATAAATAACAAAGGTAATATTGCAGATTGCTAGATGGTCTAATGTGCATTTTACCTTGCTTTGAGAAGTACTCTTCAATACTTCTATTATTTCACTGTGACCTTTTCTCATGGCTATGTCCAGGGCTGTTTCCCCATTCTGAAAAATACAAATTGCATGTCTTCTTTTGTGGTATAAAAGTATGCAAACAAATGCACAAATCTACTGTGTAATTAGCTATAAATCATGTGGAAGTTGTTTGTTTATACTACAAAATAAGCCTTTGTGCATTTTATTTAGTAGTAGTAATGGCAAATGGTTAGCTAGCATATTTTTGTAAGCCACATGGCTATTATAAGTTTAGAGCACATACAATAGACATGATCTTTGTTGGCAGGTAAGTACCCTATGTGAGTGTAGTATTCAAAACATGGATATGACGAATGTGGTGGGAGGGTCCTGCAAATAAGGGTCTAAACATGATTGCACATCTTTCACAGGACTAAGAGATGCCCACTAATATCAGGCCAATTAGCGGAATGGCTGGAACTATATATGAATGTGATGCACGCAATAACCCTTCCCTGCATTGAATGTGCAAAGCTCACCGTGCATCATCAGAAATGACTAGTTGTACCCTAATCTCCAGAAGGATATGCATCCAAACAGTGCATTAATGTACAGGTGTTCATACATATATCATGCTTGCTACATCCGCTAACTGACCTCACATGGCATAGTCTCATATTAGGTACATGGACGGCAGATTATTAATTTAGTGACTTGGTCATGCCAAACTGGCTAAGCTGTGGAAGCCTGTATGGCATTATTATATGTGCAATGCTATTGGGATCCACAAATATTTATGATAGGCTATTTATTATGCACACACACCTGGAGCAAAACACATCACCAATCAACAATGCATACTATGGAGCATCCACTACTCCATGCACCACATGCAATGCCTTACGCCCCACATGATCTTGTAGCCACATACATGTACACACATTTTATACACACATTTCTATGATTCAGTGTTGAATTGAGAACATATTCTGCCACATCTCCATTAGAGAAAAAATACTCCGGAAAGCAGAGAGGACTCATGCCGAGATATTCATATCAATATGCGTTGGTATTCTAATATGGATGTTGGCTCAATTTTACAAACAAGAACGCCTATTATATGAAACAGAAATATGAAGAAACTATCATTTACTGAAGATCAATGTTCTATGTGGATTAGATGGATAAGGTGCGGAACTTGAAGACTGTATAGAACCAAATCTATTAGCTCCAGTCCATGATATCAGGTGTTACTTTCATCAAACAGATTTTCATACAGCATATTAACGTATAGTAGTGTTGCATAATTGAATCTGAATCTATAAGTGGATACCAGTATATATTTTTGTATGATTCCCTATTTGAAGAGTGGGAGAGACAACTAGGTGTGTGCATGGGAGTACTTGGAAAGTCCGGGCAGGGGTGCGTTGGTGTGATCAATAATATCAGTGCATTAACTAATCTCCTGACAAGTAAAGCTATTCTCGTGTTGCCTAGTACAGGTTTGCCAAACTATGAACAGCTTTTCATAATTGAAACTGTTCATATAATACAGCTTGTGTACTTTGTATTTATAATTTTATCTGCTTCATAGCATTTTGAATGTCCTTCTGATGCCACTAGTTCAGTCTACATATGGGTAGCTATCAAAATGAGAGAAAACGTTTCAACATATATTTGTATTACACCAAATGACTTATTATTTAGAAACCATACTGAAGCAGTCATTACAGTTGTGTGAGCAAATTTAGACACATTCCCTACCTCCCTCACCTCAGATGAATCGTTCTAGAAAAAGACAAATTCATTCAGAAATTCATTGATGCAACTATCTTTATTTAGTGTTACAGATGACATCTTTCTGTGAGGGATTGTGAACTCAGTAGAGTCCGGGAAATTGGACATGTTAATTAGATACTGCATCCGTGAGAGCGAACTTGGGTTGTATAGCTAGCCCATAAGACTATTGTCTGTAATTGAATCCTGGTTAGGCCAGGTGCTACTGATTTCATGTTCGTAGTAGTACTTAAAGGCTATGCTATGCTATGCAATGCATGCCTGTGGTAATGTATGAAGCTATTGACTATATCTGCAGCTATTTTCGGTGCACAAGCCTTGCGAAGCTCATCGAAGGAGACATACATGTAGGTCCGTGTCATTTGGTGGCAGCGGTAAGATCTATTGCAGCAACAGTTGATTGGCGAGACCAAGACGGCTAGACCTGAGAGTAAGGTTTATCCGTGCGGTGTATGTCACCTACATGTAGTTGTTACCTGGACTGCACCTAACATCGTACCAGGTGTTTCTACAACTTTTTGAATGGTTTTTAACATTATGTCACCCAATGATGCAGAGAGAGATGCACCTAACATCTGTCTGTGGACATCCCATGTTGTGAATGAGACATTACTGGAATAATCAATTCTAAGATTTGTGATGCATTCTGTAGTGCATGACGTTTGTGATTGCATAATAGATATTTGTAGTGTTGAAAAGTCCTGCCATGGAACCAGGACAAAGAGTGGAGAAAACCTACTGTAGCCGACCTCTATACTGTGTACAGTACTTGGATGATCGATGTAACATATCAAGGTATGTGTACTAACCTCTTGTACACTCCCTACATTTCCACACCCTCTATCTTCACATGCTCCATAACTTGAACCCATCTCCCACACCCTCCCACATCACACTCACACCTAACCCACCACCTCTCGACACCCAAACCCACCTTCCCACTCACACCCACCTCCCCACACCCCTCACACACCCACACTCACCTCCCCACACACTGCTCACCACACCCACCTCACCAAACCCACCTCCCCACACTCACCTCACAACACCCACCACCCGACACTCACCTCACACACACCTCCCCACACACACACACCTCACCACACCTACAACTCCTCACACCCACACCCACACACCACTTCCCCAAACCCTCCAATTTGTTTAGCAGACCAAACAGCTACATGTATGACCTCAAAAAAACGGATTGGACAAACAAAGATGAAATGATAGAGTCTGGCTCTAAGTATGTAAAGTTTTGTACAGGAGTTGGATTCTCCACACCCACCTCCCCACACCTACACCCACCTCCCCACACCCACACTCATACCACCCCCACACCCACCTACACACCACAGCCCCACGCACATACAGTAGCGGTCAAATTAAACACCACCCATCGGCTTAGTGGTACGACCGTGCGACGAATATATGGCTTTGTTCGTAGGTTCATTTGGCTCTGTATCATTTAAGCGCTGACTATTTAGCACATTGCAAGTCATCGTTAATACATCACATCACTTACAGTAGATTCTGCTATATTGACGTCAGCACCTGCTCCCAATAAGCTCAGTACTACACCATGATGACCCTCCAGACTTGCCAAATACACTGCTGTTGCATTGTACTAGTAAGGATTGAAGGAACAAAAAATATTAAACATACACTGTTCATACAACCACCTCCATGCACGTGTATAGCAATGTGCAGGTGAGAACACAGTGAATGAAAGAACGGTAGAGAGTTGGGAAGGGAGAGAGTGAGGGAGGGAGGAGAGAATAAGAAAGAAAGGGATATTACCCCAGCCAATGCAAATGTATCTGAAATATTCACCACACGCGGTTTAGCTTTCACACTCTCAGAGCTGCTGAAGTGTACATAGTTTTATGTGACCTCCTGATTGTCAAACAAGGGGCAAGCAGCATCACCAGAGCAAATTAAAAAATGAATTTTACACACATGACTGAAATCAACTGTCTTGTGTAATGGTAGCCATGGTGTACATATGCTAATCTATTCATTTGGCGATCATTGACCAGCCTGGTTAGAAGTGCACTACAACAGTTCAAGTATTACCTACACTATGATAACGGTACTGCAAACTCAAGAGTCGCCCATGATGTCCTATTTGAAGAGTGGGAGAGACAACTAGGTGTGTGCATGGGAGCAGTGCTTATGATAACGGTCGGACATCGGACATTTTCCGATCAATTATGAAATTTGACCGATCAATTGTGCGCATGCGCGGTCAAGATGTCTGGAAAAAGGATGGCAGATGGCGTTGAAGGTGTTCGAGCGGCAAAAAAGTTTCGATTCATACGGCTCATAAGTGGATAGCTGAAAATGAAAAGGAACTAGCGACGGCAACATGGCTTATGTATGAGCGACTCGATCGCGATGATGTAGCCGCTTTAAAATGCAAAATTTGTACAATTTTCGAATCGAAGCTAATCGGAATGCGAAACTTCAGTCGTGCTTTTATTGATGGCTGCACGAATCTGAAACCATCGGCTTTTAAAGAGCACGCATCATCTTTGATGCACCAAAAATCTATGGTGCTCTATAAGAAGAGCCAATCTGTTCCGTAACATGAATACGCTCCGATAGCGAAGGCCCTTAGTACCATCACAATGAACGGACTGAAGCAGTTATGGCGCAGAAGTTTGATATAGCGTACACCGTTTGTAAGGAAGGATTTGCTTTCACAAAAATGTCTACTTTGAGTGAGCTACAGGAGAAGCATGGTGTGGATTTGGGGTCAGGGTATAAAAACAACATTGCCTGTACTGAATTTGTACACTACATCGGTATGGCTCTAAGAGAAGAGCTTGTTTAAACATATGTCTGACCAAAAATATAAACTGTCCGACCAAAATATAAACTGTCCGACCAATATTGCCATGATCTGACACAAATGTCAGGTCAATGTTATATTCTATCATAAGCACTGCATGGGAGTACTTGGAAAGTCCAGGCAGGGGTGCGTTGGGGTGATCAATAACATCGGTGCATTAACTAATCTCCTGACAAGTCTCGTGTTGCCTAATCTAAGTGCATACATGTATATCGTTTATTCGTTAATGTAAATGGCCACCTTGAAATGTTATATGCCGTTGACACTTTGTCTAACTATGCCCACTTAAACTGTTCATGCAATACTCATGGGAGAGCTGGTGGGTAGATGGACTGATCATGAATAGGGTAAGGGGAGGAGGTGGGGAGGCCCATGAGAACTGTATGGGCCCCACTTTGCCCTTAGTCCAGGCCTCACATACTGTACATACATAAACACAGAATACAATTCCACTCTACATGTACATCACAATCCAACAAACCTGGAACAAATGTCATCCATTGAACTGAACATGTGTGAAAATGTAGGACCCTAAATAATAGTGTTTTATTTACACTACCTTTATAGTATGATTGACATTAGCTCCTGCTTCAATGAGTGACTTCACTATTTCAAGATGTCCATTCAGACTTGCAGAGACCAGAGGAGTCGCACCATCCTGCAATACAAATCCCATAATTACCCCCAGAGGGTATTCTACTTCATTCATTCTGGTGCTCCTGCATGTATATGACAGGATGCTATTTGCAAAAAAAACACATGAATGCTTTATTCACTCTTCAACACATGCACACACACAATCAGTGGCCCTATAGGAATGCATAAATCGATTTTCAGATGCACAAAAACCTGAAACATCGATTACTGTGTCAAAAGTATTCGGAAAAAATCGATTTTCATCATGCAGGGGAGGTTAAACACCCTAACAGTTGTCCTATGGGAATGCATCTGTAAAACAAAGGATAGCGAGACCAGTGATAGACTTAAAACAATGCTGTCATTGTGGCATGTGATGAAACAATGGAGGAGGTGCCTCCATTATGTGTGAGATCACTATAACACAATCACGATGAGACTCTGTTGAGACAAGCTGTGTGGTTTGGATGGCATGTACACAGAGTGATTACAGGCTATGATGTCATACACATGTAGTGATGTGTAAATTTACACACCACTCCCTGCATGCTGTGTGGCTTGGGTCACATGTACATGTACATGAACAGAGGTACAAGTATGTATTTATCAGAAGCTACTAGCGTACAGTGTACACATGTAGATTTTGTGTGGACATCCCATGTTGTGAATGAGACATTACTGGAATAATCAATTGTAAGATTTGTGATGCATTCTGGAGTGCATGACATTTGCGATTGCATAAAAGATATTGATGTTTATTTGTAGTGTTGAAAAGTCCTGCCATGGGACCAGGACAAAGACTGGAGAAAACCTACTGTAGCCAACCTGTATACTTGACCTATACTGTGTACAGTACTTGGATGATCGATCAAGGTATGTGTACTAACCTCTTGTACACTCCCTTCATTTCCACACCCTCTATCTTCACATGCTCCATAACCTGAACCCATCTCCCACACCCTCCCACACCTAACTCCCCACACTCACACCACCTCCCCACACCACACTCACACCACCTCCCCACACCACACTCACACCACCTCCACACCCAAACCCACCTTCCCACTCACACCCACCTCCCCACAACCACACACCCACACTCACCTTCCCACACACACCTCACCACACACACCTCACACCCCTCACCACACCCACAACCACATCCCAACATTCACCTCACACACACCTCCCCACACACACACTCCTCACCACACCACCCACACTCCTCAAAACCACACCCACACACACTTCCCCACTCTCCAATTTGTTTAGCAGACCACACAGACTATGACCGAAAATAACTGATTGGACACAACAAAGATGAAATGATAAAGTCTGGCTCTAAGTATGTAAAGTTTTGTACAGGAGTTGGATTCTCCATGCCCACACCCACACCCACCTCCCCACACCTACACCCACCTCCCCATACCCACACCATACCACCCCACACCCACCTACACCCACATCCCCACGCACATACAGTAGCGGTCAAATTAAACACCACACATCGGCTTAGTGGTATGACCATGTGACAAATATATGGCTTCGTTCGTAGGTTCATTTGGCTCTAAGCGCTGACTATTTAGCACATTGCAAGTCATCGTTAAAACATCACATCACTTACATTAGATCTTGCTATATTGACGTCAGCACCCTGCTCCCAATAAGCTCAGTACTACAACCGTGATGACCATTCTGACTTGCAATATACACTGCTGTTGCATTGTACTAGTAAGGATTGAAGGAACAAAACATATTAAACATACACTGTTCATACAACCACCTCCATGCATGTGTATAGCAATGTGCAGGTTAGAACACAGTGAATGAAAGAAGGGTAGAGAGATGTAAAGGGGGGAGGAGAGAATAAGAAAGAAAGGGATATTACCCCAGCCAATGCAAATGTATCTCAAATATTCACCACACACGGTTTAGCTTCACACGCTCAGAGCTGCTAGAAGTGTACATAGTTTTATGTGACCTCCTGAAGTATGATGATTGTCAAACAAGGGGCAAGCAGCATCACCAGAACAAATTAAAAAATGAATTTTACACACATGACTGAAATCAACTGTCTTGTGTAATGGTAGCCATGGTGTACATATGCTAATCTATTCATTTGGCGATCATTGACCAGCTTGGTTAGAAGTGCACTACAACAGTTCAAGTATTACCTACACTATGATAACGTTACTGCAAACTCAAGAGTCGCCCATGATGTCCTATTTGAAGAGTGGGAGAGACAACTAGGTGTGTGCATGGGAGTACTTGGAAAGTCCAGGCAGGGGTGCGTTGGGGTGATCAATAACATCGGTGCATTAACTAATCTCCTGACACGTCTCGTGTTGCCTAATCCAAGTGCGTACATGTATATCGTTTATTCGTTAATATAAATGTCCACCTTGAAATGTATATGCCGTTGACACTTTGTCTAACTATGCCCACTTAAACTGTTCATGCAATACAGCTTTAGTGTTACATGTTCTCCCATAACCGTTTTCACTTCCACATGCATACTTGCTTAACAATGCTTCCACACCTGTAATGTACATGTACTACTCATGGGAGAGCTGGTGGGTAGATGGACTGATCATGAAGAGGGTAAGGGGAGGAGGTGGGGAGGCCCATGAGAACTGTATGGGCTCCACTTTGCCCTTAGTCCAGGCCTCACATACTGTACATACATAAACACAGAATACATCACGATCCACACACAACTGGAGCAAAAGTTATTTATTGAACTGAACTGAAACCCATGTGTGAAAATTTACAATCCTTAATAATTGTGTTTTATTTACACTACCTTTGTAGTATGATTGACATTAACTCCTGCTTCAATGAGTGACTTCACTATTTCAAGATGTCCATCCTGACTTGCAATGACCAGAGGAGTCACACCATCCTGCAATACAATCCCATCATTACCCCCAGAGGGTATTCTACTTCATTCATTCTGGTGCTCCTGCAGGTATATGACAGGATGCTATTTGCAAAAAACACATGAATGCTTTATTCACTCTTCAACACATGCACACACACATCAGTGGCCCTATGAGATAGCATAAATCGCACACCAACACCCCACCTCCTCACACCCACACCCACACTCACACCCACACCCACCCACCCACACCCACCCACCCACACCCACCCACACCCACCCACACCCACCTTCCCACACCCACCTTCCCACACCCGCCTACCCACCTACCTGCCCACCCCTACCCACAACCCACCTCCCACACCCACCTCCCCCACCCACACCCACCTCCCCACCCAACACCCACCTCCCCCCACACCCACCTCCCCACCCCACAGCCCACCTCCCCCACCACCCACCCCCACCTCCCCACCCACACCCACCTCCCCACCCCCCCCCACTCCCCACCCACACCCACCTCCCCACCCACACCCACCTCCCCACCCCACACCCACCTACCCCACCCCCTACCCACACCCCCTACCCCACACCCACCTACCCACACCCACCTACCCACACCCACCTACCCACACCCACCTACCCCACCACCTACCCACACCCACCTACCCCACCCACACCCACTTACCCACACCACCTGCCCACACCCACCTACCCACATCCACACCCACCTGCCCACACCCACCTGCCCACACCCACCTACCCACATCCACACCCACTTCCCACACCCACCTGCCCACACCCACCTCCTACACCCACCTACCCACACCCCACCTGCCCACAGACACCACCTCCCCACACCCACAACTCCTCACAACCACACCCACACACTTCCCCACACCCTCCAATTTGTTTAGCAGACCACACAGCTATGACCGAAAATAACTGATTGGACAAATAAAGATGAAATGATATCTAAGTATGTAAAGTTTTGTACAGGAGTTGGATTCTCCATGCCCACACCCACACCCACCTCCCCACACCTACACCCACCTCCCCACACCACCTCCTCACAACCCACACCACATGTTTTTAATGGACAGCAACCATCCTGCAATACAATTTGCTGCATCTGAAACCAGTATATGTGAGGATTGACATCAGATATGACAGATGTACAATCATGCAGTGACTGATGCACCAGACATCTGTCTGTCCATGTTGTGCACAATAAATAATCTGTTCTAAGCAGTATGACATTTGTGATGATATAATAGATATTGATGTACTTTGGTACCATTGAAAAATCCTGCCATTCAAGTTGTTGCAGTTTCATGGCACCAGGACAAAGACTGGAGAAAACCTACTAAAGCCGACCTCTAAATTTGACCTATTCTGTGTACAGTACTTGGATGATAGTTAGTGATGTGCACAACAGATGTAACATATCAATGTGGGTATGTAAACAAACCCTGTTCCTCACACCCTCCCTTTCCACACTTCTATACTCCATAACCTGTAACCATCTCCCACACCATCCCATATCACACCCACGCTTATAACACCCTCACCTCCCTCCACATTCACACCCACCTCCCCAAACACACACCCACCTCCTCACACCCACAACTCCCTCCCCCACCCACATCCACCTCCCCACACCCACCTCCTCACACCCACACCTCCCTCCCCCACCCACATCCACCTCCTCACACACACCACACACCTCCCCCACCCTCCATTCCCCATCATCCTCCCTCATCAAACCCTCTCATCACACCCAACCTTCCCACACCCTCCCAATACCCCCCTGCTCCCTAATCACATGGTAGGATCACCAGATACACTCTCAGGCAAGACAACCTGGAGAGAGAATATCTTTAATGATGTCATGTGTCTATTGTACATGTATTCTACATTTTAGAATGTGGGTCATTATATGTTGTGCATGACCCTGTAGTGTATGACCTTTGTGATGACATAATTATACATTGATGTACTTTGATACTGTTGAAAAGTCCCTCCATTGAAGTGTGTTACAAGCTACATGGAGTGACTGGAGAAGACCTACTGTACTTGGCCCATTCAGAAGCCTCCATTGGAGTTTAGCAACAAGACAAACTGGACACACCTACCTTATTCGTTACATTCACGTCCACATTACCCTCGGGTCACTAGTCTCCTCACATTGGCTATGTCTCCATGATGTACAGCCGAGAGCAGTTGTGTTGCCTGCCATGTGTGGGAACCAATAATGTCCCTCATAAGTACAGTGTAGATCAAATCCAACATGTGACATGTCTCGCATGGTCTGTACACATACACACAGCCTACAACATATGAGGGTCAGGGGAGGAGGAGATTAATACACAGTACTACACAGTCTCTAGCAATGCCCATGTGTGTGATCATGTGACCTGCAATGCCCATGTGTGTGATCATGTGACCTGCAATGCCCATGTGTGTGATCATGTGACCTGCAATGCCCATGTGTGTGATCATGTGACCTGCAATGCCCATGTGTGTGATCATGTGACCTGCAATGCCCTGTGTGTGATCATGTGACCTGCAATGCCCATGTGTGTGATCATGTGACCTGCAATGCCCATGTGTGTGATCATGTGACCTGCAATGCCCATGGCGTGATCATGTGACCTGCAATGCTCATGAGTGTTATCATGTGACCTGCAATGCCCATGTATGTGACTATGCAGTGTTTGTTGTGGCCTTATTTTGGATGCAAAATGCATGTATTGCTACATGTTCAGGTACGAGGGAATGGAGTTACACTGCAACTAACCACCACTACACTAGGCTATGCCATCACAGGGTTACCCGGTCAAGCATGTACTCAATATTATGACTTTGGCATTACACGATGACAGATATCGATAACGGAATACAAGGACAGGACAGGTGTAATCCAATGCCAATACTAATGATGTAATCGATACCGCATTGTCGTTAATTATGGTCGACACTAATGACGTAATGAACATGAATTACGCGGTGCCTGGGGAGGAGAGAGGGCAACTAACACGTTCGACGCCAACTAACGGCTGGTGTTCCGTAACAGACCCCGTGGCCTAACAGCACTCTTCCACGCATCGGGTGGAGGGTTTCGCACGTCACGGGTGATGGACATGCATGCCGAAGGCCTTGTGCTAGGCCAGTGAAACAGTTAATCCGGGCCCTGGCGGGGTGTGCCTCGACCTTAGCCTTAGGCACACGAGGATTGCCCTATTTGTAGGGATCTCTGCCGTTATTACATCACTGTCACGACGATGCTCGATCGCTACCGAGACTTGCATGCTCAAATGAAGAACACACTTACCTTATCCGTTACATTTACGTCCACACGACCTTTAGCTTTAGGCGGTATGGTGGCTGTGTCTCTATCATTTACAGCCCGGGTTCGTGTGGTTCCTTTCTGTGCGTAAATACATTTTTTTGACTCGTAAATATAATTAAATCAACCGTGGTGACTTACTTGATCCATGCCTCTATAGCTAGCTGTACACTCAGCCTACCGGTACGGTCACAAATATTTATTATTACCACTCCCACATGCATTGCAACGCGCATGCCCAATAGCGTGGGAGATGGCCTCCTCTCACCCACCTCCTCCCTCCCCACCCACCTCCTTCCCCTCACCCATCTTTCTCCACTCACCCATCCCCCTCCCCTACCCACCTCTACTCTCCCCTCTCCCTCCCCCACACAAATTAAATCCAGCTGTAAATGAATGCACAAACGCCTAGGGAACTGAAGAATCCTTCCACACAATAGTTTCATTTCTATATGGCCACCAAATGCCACTGTAGCAGATGGTGAACCGAAGTCCTAGCACATTATAGGTTTTCATTAATTATCATAACTGATACACAAGTCACAATGAAGCACATATTGACAGAAATGCAACTGCAAGGTTCAACTGCACTTGCACAAGCAAGGAATACTCAAACATTGGAGCATATCGTTCCGACCAACTACGACTCGAAGCAGGTGAGCAAAGGTGTGTATGGCTATGTCACCCAAAGTACTAATTTAAAAACAAAAAGCAAGCAGCCCGTTATAATGGACAAGTAATACCACTTTAAAAGGTGCCCCCCCCCCCCCCCCCCCTTCTATATCCATGACTGTGTGACATCAGCTAAAGACATGCAATTTTTATTTTTCAGAAAGGTCCATAACATGACAATTGCGGTATAAAAGTATGCAAACAAATGCACAAATCTACTGTGTAATTAGCTATAAATAGCATAGGTAATGGTGTAATGTGCATTTTACCTTGCTTTGAGAAGTCTTCAATACTTCTATTATTTCACTGTGACCTTTTCTCATGGCTATGTCCAGGGCTGTATCCCCATTCTGATAAATACAAATTGCATGTCTTCAGTCATGTGGAAGTTGTTTATTTATACTACAAAATAAGCCTTTGTGCATTTTATTTAGTAGTAGTAATGGCAAATGGTTAGCTAGCATATTTTGTAAGCCACATGGCTATTATAAAGTTTAGAGCACATACAATAGACATGATCTTGTTGGCAGGTAAGTACCCTATGTGAGTGTAGTATTCAAAACATGGATATGACGAATGTGGTGGGAGGGTCCTGCAAATAAGGGTCTAAACATGATTGCACATCTTTCACAGGACTAAGAGATGCCCACTAATATCAGGGCAAGTAGCGGAATGGCTGGAACTATATATAAATGTGATGCACGCAATAACCCTTCCCTGCATTGAATGTGCAAAGGTCACCATGCATCATCAGAAATGACTAGTTGTACCCTAATCTCCAGAAGGATATGCATCCAAACAGTGCATTAATGTACAGGTGATCATACATATATCATGCTGGCTACATCCGCTAACTGACCTCACATGGCATAGTCTCATATTAGGTGCATGGACGGCAGATTATTAATTTAGTGACTTGGTCATGCCAAACTGGCTACGCTGTGGAAGCCTGTATGGCATTATTATATGTGCAATGCTATTGGGATCCACAAATATTTATGATAGGCTATTCATTATCCACACACACCTGGAGCAAAACACATCACCAATCAACAATGCATACTATGGAGCATCCACTACTCCATGCACCACATGCAATGCCTTACGCCCCACATGATCTTGTAGCCACATACACACAATTCAAACACATATTTCTGTGATGCAGTGTTGAATTGAGAACATATTCTGCCACATCTCCATTAGAGAAAAAATACTCCGGAAAGCAGAGAGGCCTCATGCCGAGATATTCATATCCATATGTGCTAGTATTCTAATATGGATGACAACTAGGTGTGTGCATGGGAGTACTTGGAAAGTCCAGGCAGGGGTGCGTTGGGGTGATCAATAACATCGGTGCATTAACTAATCTCCTGACAAGTCTCGTGTTCCCTAATCCAAGTGCATACATGTATATCGTTTATTCGTTAATGTAAATGGCCACCTTGAAATGTTATATGCCGTTGACACTTTCTCTAACTATGCCCACTTAAACTGTTCATACAATACAGCTTTAGTGTTACATGCTCTCCCATAACCGTTTTCACTTCCACATGCATACTTGCTTAACAATGCTTCCACACCTGTAATGTACATGTACTACTCATGGGAGAGCTGGTGGGTAGATGGACTGATCATGAAGAGGGTAAGGGGAGGAGGTGGGGAGGCCCATGAGAACTGTATGGGCCCCACTTTGCCCTTAGTCCTGGCCTCACATACTGTACATACACTGTACATAAATACAATACAATTCCAATCTACATGTACATCACACACCTGGAGCAGAAGTCATTTATTGAATTGAACTGAAACCCACGTGCGAAAATTTAGGACCCTAAATAATGGTGTTTTATTTACACTACCTTTGTAGTATGATTGACATTAGCTCCTGCTTCAATGAGTGACTTCACTATTTCAAGATGTCCATTCTGACTTGCAGAGACCAGAGGAGTCCAACCATTCTGCAATACAAATCCCATCATTACCCCAGAGGGTATTCTACTTCATTCATTCTGGTGCTCCTGCATTTTGCGATTTGCAAAAAACACATGAATGCTTGATTTACCTATCAAAACATGCACACACGCAATCAGTGGCCCTATAGGAATGCATAAATCGATTTTCAGATGCACAAAAACTTGAAAAATCGATTAGTGTTTCAAAAGTATTCGGAAAAATCGATTTTCATGATGCAGGGGAGGTTAAACACCCTAACAGTTGTCCTATGGGAATGCATCTGTAAAACAAAGGACAGCGAGACCAGTGATAGACTTAAAACAATGCTGTCATTGTGGCATGTGATGAAACAATGGAGAAGGTGCCTCCATTATGTGTGAGATCTGTACAACACAATCATGATGAGACTCTGTTGAGACATGCTGTGTGGTTTGGATGGCATGTACACAGAGTGATTACAGGCTATCATGTCATACACAGGTAGTGATGTGTCAATTTACACACCACTCCCTGCATGCTGTGTGGCTTGGGTCACATGTACATGTACACGAACAGAGGTACAAGTATGTATTTATCAGAAGCTACTAGCGTACAGTGTACACATGTAGATTTTGTGTGGACATCCCATGTTGTGAATGAGACATTAGTGGAATAATCAATTCTAAGATTTGTGATGCATTCTGTAGTGCATGACATTTGTGATTGCATAATAGACATTGATGTTTATTTGTAGTGTTGAAAAGTCCTGCCATGAGACCAGGACAAAGACTGGAGAAAACCTACTGTAGGCGACCTCTATACTGTGTACAGTACTTGGATGATCGATGTGTATGTGTACTAACCTCTTGTACACTCCCTACATTTCCACACCCTCTATCTTCACATGCTCCATAACCTGAACCCATCTCCCAAACCCTCCCACATCACACCACACCTAACTCCCCACACCCAAACCCACCTTCCCACTCACACCCACCTTGCCACACCCAACACACTCACCTCCCCACACCCACCTCCCAACACCCACCGCCCGACACCCACCTCCCCACATTCACCTCACACACATCACCACCTACACCTCCTCACAACCACACCCACACACACATTCCTCACACCCTCCAATTTGTTTAGCAGACCACACAGCTATGACCGAAAATAACTGATTGGACAAACAAAGATGAAATGATAGAGTCTGGCTCTAAGTATGTAATGTTTAGCACAGGAGTTGGATTCTCCATGACCACACCCACATCCACCTCCACACCTACCTACCTATAACCACACCCACCTCTCCACACCAACACCCACCTCCCCAAACCCACCTGTCCACACCCACCTCCCCACACTCACGTCACCACACCCACCTCAGCACACCCACCCCACACCCACACCAACAAACCCACCACCCCACACCCACACCCACCTCCTCACATGCACCTCCCCACACCCACAACTCCTCACAACCACACCCAGAAAATTCCCCACACCCTCCAATTTGTTTAGCAGACCACACAGACTATGACAGAAAACAACGATGAAATGATAGAGTCTGGCTCTAAGTATGTAAAGTTTTGTACAGGAGTTGGATTCTCCATGCCCACACCCACACCCACCTCCCCACACCCATACCCATACCACCCCACACCCACCTACACCCACACCCCACGCACATACAGTAGTGGTCAAATTAAACACCACCCACCTCCTCCCCACACCCACCTACTCAAATGCACCTCCCCACACCCACAACTCCTCACAACCACCACACCTACCTGTCCACACCCACCTCAGCACACCCATACCCACCTCCCCACACCACACCCACCTCCCACACCCACCTCCTCAAAAGCACCTCCCCAAACCCACAACTCCTCACAACCACACTCACACACACTTCCCCACACCCTCCAATATGTTTAGCAGACCACACAGACTATGACAGAAAATAACTGATTGGACAAACAAAGATGAATTTGTAGAGTCTATGTAATGTTTTGTACAGGAGTTGGATTCTCCATGCCCACACCCACACCACCTCCCCAAAAGTACACCCAACACCACACCCACACCTACACACACCACACCCAACACCATACCACCCACATCACACCCACACCATACCACCCCACACAACCCAACCCATACCACCCCACATCACACCAACACACCCATACCACCCACATCACACCCACACCCATACCACCCAACATCACAAACATCACCACCCCAAATAACACCTGTACACCTAACTCCACACCTAACTCCACAACCACCACCTCCCCACACCCACACTCACACACCTCTCGACACCCAAAACCCACCTTCCCACTCACCCACCTCCCACACCACAATACACCGCCCTCACACACACCCCTCACCACACCCACCTCCCAACACACCTTCCACACCCACTCCACACACCTCTCCACACCCCCCTCCCACATTCACATCACACTCACAACCTCACCACACCCACAACTCCTCACAAACCACACCCACACACACGTCCCCACACCCTCCAATTTGTTACACA
>JABACO010000303.1:0-44763 GCA_013339895.1 Ephydatia muelleri | reverse complement strand
CTCCCTCCCCCCTCCCCCTCCCTCCCTCCCCCTCCCTTTACAATACATATTTCAGCTCTTCACTACATGTCAGAGGAGCAATATTGCTGAGCGTGGTTTTATTTTAGCATGAGCTTAATTAATTCATGAGCGGCAAAACGTATAGAGTAAGTTGTTGTTTTTTGTTGTTTTGTAGCCCACATTGGTGCAAGTGTTCAACGGAATCTGACAGAACTCTTGGTGGCGTTGAACGTTGTTGATGAGAACACCAATTATACAATTGGAATTGTTAACATCTCTAGAAATGAGAGTGGGACGCCCGCAATGTTTCATAACCTGTCACCAAATACGAGATATGTTATAAATATATTGGCTTCGAACTGCGCTGGTGAAAGAACGTACTCGACAACTGCGTGTACATGTGAGTTCATGTCGATTAACAGAACGCAGAATAGGAAGACACTTATATTTAATTTAGTGGCAATGCCTCCAGCTGATGTCAGATCGGATTCTTTACAAGGGGAGAATGACATGTATGTAATATACTGGACACACGTGGTAAGTATGCGGCAATTGCAGCTGCAGTACATAGTTACCGTGTTCCGTGTGTGAATTGGTAAAAGTAGCACTGAACTCTATTAACCCCTATAGCTTTAATAACTGACTTGACGATAGTTAATGCGTAGTTATTTTGAAGGTCAATTCTTTTATGATTTTAGGACTGTCATCGCTGAGCCATTTACCAGTGATATATAAGATTGGTTAGTTTGTACAATTTCTAAACGAAACAAATTAACTAACAGTACTAAGTTATTGAACTCTAATACTGAACAATATGTACCGATGCACGTAGGGCATGAGTATTCGAATGTGCTTATGTAAAATTGTGCTACAGGGCGGTTGCGTCACCAAGTATCGTGTGAGGATTACTACTGACGACGGAAGCATCGTAGTTGACGATAACAATGTCATGTCAAGTTCCTATCTACTACGAATAAATGAAACTGCAAATCAGACAACGTATCGTATACAAGTTTATTCCATCACAGAAGATGCTGTCGAAAGTGCTATCGGTTCTGGAAATACTCTGCCAATTAAAGGTAAAACTTAATCTCGTGCCCAGCATGCACAATTACCCAGGACCACGTGGGCATTTACAATATGCACGAACGTTTCCGATAGTCAGATAGACATGAATCATTTAATTTTTTTCATTTCTTTTACACGCGCATTCGACTCCATGCTTGCATGTAGGATCCACGGCCACATTTGAATTGCTTTGGGTTGGAATTGCAATCGAACCTCTTCTGGCATTCGTTCTAGCATTCCTTTTAGGATTGTGCATAGGACTAAAGAAAAGAGGTACGTCCATTACGACTGAATGTAAGAACATGCATATTTGACTTGAATTGTACATTGTCAACAGTACCTAAAGAGGCAACCAATCGCCAGCCTCCTGGGTCCGGAATGAACCCTCAACGCGCAGAGCGAACAGAGGCAGCGGCCCGGTCTAACCAGAGTATCCAAGTCGAGGAGAAGAAAAAACAGCTAACAGACAATTTACTCAATCCTGCATTATAAAAAAACTCGGCAAAAAGGAACGATTTTGATCCTTGTTGTATCTAATAAGCCGCATAGATTTTATTTTTACTCCTTGACACTGAACTGAGGGCATATTATAGTAGGCGATGCTCTATGAAAACCGGTAAACTACTGACTCAGTGACAGCATCTCAGTATTTATATAAACAAAAGAGAGGCGTATTATCAACCTGTCTTCAAACGCACATGCAACCTCAATCCATGCCTGTGTAATGCAGGATTTATTAGTCTGCGCTTGCGCAGTACAATGTATTGATGGAACCTTTTGTAATAGATTGTCACACGCACACCCGTGATCACACATATATATATACACCTTATTTTTGTATGTTTGTCAGTCTGTAGCTCGTGTATACCTGCTATCAATCTTGGCCGCTTACACTGGCGTAGTCGGCTCTACACGAGTTAGAATGTCCAAACCCTTGCTCCTACCTGAGCCCTACGGAGGCGAAGCGGGTGGCTGACCATTTCGAGAACGTAGCCACTGTCAACAAGTGGGCCACTGGTGAGGAGAAATTAAAATGGCTGAAGGTGCGTCTAACTGGGAAGGCTCAGACAGCGTTCAAGAAGTTGCCACAAGATGTGAAAGAAAACTACGGTGAGTGCATGAAATCCTTACAACGCCGTTTTGACCCTGACAGTAAGAGGCAACTGTACGTGGCCGAGTTAAGTGCCAGAACGAGGCACAAGGACGAAGACTGGGCTACTTTCGGCGACGTATTGAGAGTTCTTGCGGACAAAGACCGAGGAGAAGGCAAGAGAACGTCTTGCATTAAACCAGTTTTTGGCACAAATTGAAAACGCCCAAGTCGCTTTCGGCGTGAAGCAGAAACGACCCACCAACGTCGAGGAGGCCGTCGTCGCAACAATCGAATTAGAGTCGTACTTGGGAAGCTCCGGTAAGCCGCTGCGAGTGAGCGCTGTGTCCCCACAGGAACCAGACCCAGATGTACGCGTACGCCGTGCAGACCGTGCTGAAGCTGTCGCAGCTGTCTCTCCACTTGATGAACCTCAGACGGTGAAGTTGCTTGGCGAGCGGCTACAACGGTTGGAGATGCTACTCGAGAGACAAGGGAGTTCCACAAGGCCTCGGACAAGTAAGCAAACCTGGGAGGCTGAGAGTGGGAAACGCAAGGCTGTAGTCTGTTGGACTTGTGGCAAGAAAGGCCATATTGCAAGATTTTGTCGGAGTCGCGCAACAGAGCAGCATCAGGGAAACTTCAGTCCCTCAGTGGAAAGAGCCTACCACGTGAGGGAAGAAGACATGTAGAGGCTCAAACTGATCAGTTGACTGTTCCTTCTCTTTCGGTAACTTGCGGGGTAAGTTACAGCGTAAAGGGAGTCATTGGGGTGGTAGCTGCATTGTTGATACGGGAGCAGCTGTATCTCTTATCCGCAAGGATGTCTGGACACAACTTGTAAACAGGGACAGTACACTTGTTCTTGAACAGTGGTCTGGAAAAAAGCTTGTAGGGGTCAATGGGGCTTCATTGTCTATATGTGGGTGTGGAAACATACAGGTTTTGTTCAAGGGTACTCCATTTATGGTCACTTGCATTGTAACTGATGACATCACTATAGAGGCAATCCTTGGGTTGGATTTTTTGGAAGCTAATAGTTGTGTGATTGATTGTGGTCAGAAGGTACTCACATTCCCCTCCCAAAAGCTTTCGATTCCATTCTTAAGCAAAACCACCGCAGAACAAGGAGTTGCAACTGTTGGACTGGTCCTAAAAGAGAAAACAGTTGTTCCAGCAGGAAGTGAAATGGAAGTTATGGTAAAAATTGCTGGTCCAGTCACTAATGGTACGTGGTTTGTAGGACACAAGTCAGCCACTTGTAATGGTGTGATGGTGGCTAATGCAGTAGTGTCTCCAAGCAGTAATGTAGTACCAGTACGTATACTGAACCCACGTGATGAAATGGTGGTGCTGAAGAAAGGAACACAGATTGCAAGCATGGAGCTCCTGGAGCAAGATCCAGTTATCAACATATCTACAGTGATGAAGAATGCTGAAGTCTCACTGGAATGCCAGAACATTTTATGGGATTTGGTGTCTAAGGTTGGGAGTCACATTAGTGAGAGTGAAAGAGAACAACTCTATTCTCTTCTTGTGGAGTTTGCCGATGTCTTTTCTTTCAGCAGCAAGGACTTGGGCCGCACTAAAGAGCTGAAGCATCATATTTTCACCAGTGATGCTCAACCAGTGCACCTATCTCCACGTCGTATTCCTCAGGCACGCAGGGAGGAGCTCCGAGGCTTGCTGAGGGACATGCTGGAGAGTGATGTAATCCAACAGTCTGACAGCCCTTGGTCCTCACCTATAGTGTTAGCAAAGAAGCATGATGGACAACACGATTCTGCGTAGACTACAGGAAGGTAAACGAAATAACAAGAAAAGATGCCTACCCACTACCTCGAGTGGACGACACTTTGGACACACTGGTTGGTTCTAAATTCTTCACCACACTCGACCTTGCCAGTGGGTACTGGCAAGTGGAAGTGGCTCCCGAGGATCAACCTAAGACAGCCTTCACAACACCGGAAGGACTTTACCAATTCAAGGTAATGCCATTTGGCTTATGTAACGCTCCAGCGACATTTCAGCGTTTAATGGACAGAGTCTTGAGTGGGTTAAAATGGTCGAGCTGTTTAGTGTATTTTGACGATATAATTGTAGTAGGTACTACATTTCAGGAGCATTTGCATCACCTCACTAGTGTCTTCACTCGTCTGAGGGGGGCGGGTCTCAAGCTAAAACCAAAAAAGTGTACACTCTGCAGGCAGCAAGTAACATTTCTAGGCCATATAGTATCCACAGATGGTGTTGCAACAGATCCAAGCAAAACTGAGGCTGTGTCGAAGTGGCCCATTCCCCAGAACAGAAAAGAAGTTCAACAATTTTGGGGCTAGCCAATTACTATAGGCGTTTTGTAAAAGACTTTGCCTTGATCTCAAAACCACTACAGCGGTTGACAGAGAAAAACGCACCTTTCGAATGGACCATTGGATGCCAAAACGCTTTTGATGAATTGCGTAAACGTTTGGTTTCTTCCCCAGTCCTTGCATACCCAGATTATGAGCGACGTTTCATACTCGACACGGATGCAAGTGATGTTGGAATTGGTGCTGTGCTTTCACAGGTTAGTGATTGTGGTTCTGAGCGTGTTATTGCCTATGCGAGCAGATCGCTTACTAGGCCAGAGCAAAGGTATTGTGTAACACGTAAAGAATTATTAGCAGTTGTGGAATTTGTACATCATTTTAGACAGTATCTCCTTGGGCGAGAATTCACCCTTCGAACTGACCATGGATCTCTGGTCTGGATCCGGAATTTTAAAGAACCGGAAGGTCAACTGGCTCGCTAGAGAGACTCCAGGAGTATAACTTCACCGTTGTGCACCGCCAAGGCTTGCGCCATTGCAACGCTGACGCCCTTTCCCGTGTCCCATGCAGGCAGTGCGGTAGGGACGAAGATATAGAATCGGAGAACACCGTCATGGTAGGAGTGGTTTCCAATCCGTTCCAGAAATATACTCCAGCTGAGATAGGCATGCAACTGGACGACACAACCATCCAACCTGTTCACTGTGCTGTATCTTGTGGTCAACCAACGAGCCCTGATATTGTTAAATCGTGGAGTCGAGGAAGTCGTCTCCTGATGCAACACTGGGACGCCCTCTGCATTTATGATGGTATCCTGTGGAAGAAATGCGTGGATGGAAGTAGAAGATTCCAGCAGCTCGTTTTACCCGCGAAGTTACAAGTGGATGCTCTTCGCGATCTCCATCAAGGGGCTGTAGGCGGTCACATTGGAGAGGAGAAGATGAAACACAGACTGAAAGAGCGGTTTTACTGGCCAGGATGTACAGAAGCAGTTGGAGAGTGGTGTAGGAACTGCATAAGCTGCACCACGAGGAAGACGGTTGCCCCAAAGAGAAGGGCTCCTCTGCAAACCATTAAGGCTGGGTACCCGATGCAAATCGTGAGCCTCCGAGTATGCACGCTGCTTGAAAGACGCCTTGCAAGAAGCATACGCACTGGTGAGGGAGCGCTGTCAGGCCGAACTAAAAGGCAGAAAGAGCTGTATGACCAAAAAGTGCATAGGAAGCCATTTAGCCCGGGCGAGTTGGTGTGGTTACACTCCACAGCTGTTCCTCGTGGTCGATCCAGAAAGCTACACCATCCTTGGAAAGGACCCTTTAAGGTCATGGAACGACTGGGCGAGACCACGTACAAAATCAAAAACCTTCAAGGTCGGAGGAAAACAACATTTGTTCATTTTGACAGGCTCAAGCCGTGTGTAATATCCGATGACAAGCCAGAGAACACAGGGTCCAGAGAACAAGAACCAGTTGGTACAAATCTGGATCTGGTTGACAGCGATGACGATGATCCAGTACAGCAAGAAGAGGCAGCAGTCCCAGAAATTGCGAACCCACCTGTACCACCCTTAAATGAACAACGCCGATACCCCGTGCGAGATAGACAACGCACACAGCGCTATGGAACATATGTGGAACACTAAAAGAAGGGAGCAGTGTAATGCAGAATTTATTAGTCTGCTCTTGCGCAGTACAATGTATTGATGGAACCTTTTGTAATAGATTGTCACACGCACACCCGTGATCACAATATATATATACACCTTATTTTTGTATGTTTGTCAGTCTGTACCTCGTGTATACCTGCTATCAATCTTGGCCGCTTACACCTGCATGCATTTTATGCGTTTTATGCCGTCTGTTCACTAAGGGTTCTGACTGTTTCAGAACAATAGTGGAATTTTAATTATGTATTTATGTTTACTTTTAACAAGTACCAAATTGGGTTATTGAATAGTATTGCAGCATAATATTGAGTTACAGTGTATATGGCTTCAAGCAAACACCGTTTTGCAACTACATATATTTCTCTCACACTGAGACACTCAAATACATTGCTAATTTGAAACAACCAATCAGGAAGCCTCAGCCAGGCCTATACGTGAGAGGGTGGCGATGCCTGAAAACTCTGGGGGTGATATGTTGACCCCATGCAACGGGTGAACAGTGCTCCAGTATCATGTCCCACAGATGTGTTAATCCTTTCCCATCTGTAGCTACTTCTGTGTCTGGCAATGGAGTAAGAGGGTGTCATTGAAAAGGCTAGCATATTGTTATACGCGTTGAATGATGTCTTTGCAAGGCACGCTCGTGATTATCCCAAAACGTGTACTTGATCTGCTCATGGAGCACTACGGTTAGCTTCAACGGTCCGAACATTCCCCGCCCGCCCCCTATATCGTCTCTCTAGCTATTGTCTATCAACAATGTGTCCGTGAGGCTCCCGCAATCCAGAAGTGAGGTCACCTCTGTCAGGAGGGTCGGGTTCCCTGACCCTCAGATTCCTCCCCGCTTCTTCAGCAGCAAAGCCATTTGCTGCTTCTTGCACCAGGGTTCGCTCGACAGTCCATCCGCGCTTCCATCTGCAATACTCCGCATAGGACTGCAACAGCAGACTCCACCGAGTTAGCCGGGCATGTTTATACTGTGGCAGGGGAGATATAGGTGAACGAGCTGCTAATAGTATATGCACCACACAACGTGTCTGCCCTATCTGCTGTGAGCGAGCATTCCATGCGCTCAAGTTCATTCAGAGTGATCGGGGGAGCATTACCCAGTTGTACTGGGGAGAGATGAAGGGGTCAGGTTGCTTTATTCTGCTTGCAAAATTCATGTGACCATATTAAATGGTACATGAAGATGCACTGTCTGATGGAAGTGTTGCCAAGCTGGTATAGTTAGTACCTTTACCTGAGGAGCAGTCTATTTTGATAAGGGGGGTGGGAGTTCAACTTACTTCTGTCCAGAGACCTAGTCCCATATCATATTACATGTTCACCTGCAGGACAGCTTCATGTATTGTTTCCTATCAAATGCATGTATAGCACAGGCCTTGCATGAACATCAAAACGTTGATGTCACCTGCTATATAGGTTAAGCTGGACATTTCCCATTTGCAATGCAAATGAGCGCATTATTTACACATGCCCGGTGGGTTGTGGTGTGTGTGTGTGTGTGTGTGTGTGTGGGTTGTGTGTATGTGTGTGTGTATGGTGTGTGTATGTGTGTGTGTGTGCGTGTGTGTGTGGTGTGGTGTGTGTGTGTGGTGTGTGCTGTGTGGTGTGCTGTGTGTGTATGTGTGTGTGTGTGCTGAAGGGGGGGGGGGGCGAGAATGCTGAATATTCCACATTGGAAATTGCTGTATTTGAAAAGGTAAATGCAGTGAGCTGTTTGCACGTAAGCTAGAACAGCATTGCACTCTATTTATGTAAGGTATTGATAACATTAAAAAGTTAACAATTCAATCCATTGAGAAACTGTGGAGTTTTTTATACGTTCTTCAAAATTCAATAGAGAGCTGGAATGCATCATAAACAACATCCAGTCCAGCCCAACCCATCAATAATTCGGCTTTAGTTCTTCAGCAGAAACTGCAGAAAAGTGGAAGGCATTGAAATGGTAACGTTTAATTGCATATAACGTTAATTGTACTCATGTGATCGATAAATGATAAACTTTGTGTGGAAACTAGTCCTGGTGGATTGCCCACTACCCCAATCCCTTCAGCCAACAACTTGAAGTATATATGTGTACGCAGCATTAAAAAGAGACATGTTTGCATGACTTATGTTTGATTTTCACCGATAGATAAAGCAAATTACATGTACGTGCACTTTAAATTTCAGGTAGTACTTGCACTCACGACGCATGCATGCAATCTATACTACTACGTCCTCATCAGGGACACGTTTATACATGTTAGAACTCGACACAAACATGCATACACTTATTTTGCTTTGACCTCGTGTGTGTGGGGGGGGGGGGGGGGCTTCATCATGTGTACGAGTACATGTTGTGGACATGCGCACCAAATTGTATTATGCGGTACAATTAAATCTTTTATCTCAATGTTTGGTCATTTGCAAAGGTGCCGCATGTTGGATTTGCAAGTCTGTTCCGCATCGTGTCAGTCGCAATCATGCAGTTCGATATGACGAATAGTGAGTTAAAGGGAACCAACATGACGTTCTTCTTATTCAGTATTTAAAAAATTCTACTATACCTATTCATGGGCAATGTTATAGCTTTATTTGTGGTTTCGTTATAGACATAAGCACTTGAACATTGTGCCATTATGCTTCGTGTTTGATTTGAATTAGAGAGCCGGGACAATGAATTCGGTATCGTTATTTATTATTTTCGCTTCTTTTTCATTATTGCACGCATCTCAAGTGTGCGCAATTTAAACGGCGTGGATGATAAAGATGTTCCGCCTGATTTCTAAATACAGGTGCAATTTCGAGATTATGCTGCGCAGGTGAATCCCAAATTCTCTATGAGGATAATTCACTGCTATAAAGCTGTTGCAATTTCAAAACAACTACACTCATTGCACCCTGAATGACTTTGGCATTTTATCACTTAGACAACTTGTAGCCCGGCAATGAGTGGGCATCTATGCAACTATAGTCTTTCGATTATTCATCTTTCATAAAGATTGGTGATATTTCTTCGGCAACCAGTGGTTCTCAGCCGAAATGCGATATTTTGAGATCCCTTCCGATGACATACTTGCCAATGCCCTGCCCTGTCTGTGAAAGTATGGAAATTGAAGTATTAAAAAATACATATAAATCAAACAGCTCCCTCTGATCCGACTAGTTCATGCTCGTTGAAAGTGACGTGCAGATTTCCAAATTTGCATGCAGATTAAGGTGATTAGTGCAATTTCGAAATTTCGCGCGTCTGGAAATAGTTTGGACGTTTGGACACGCTCCCTTACCTACACGTATCAGCTTTGCTGCGACCACCAACAGCTTTTATTACCTTCGTGATGTGATGTGCTGTGGGGAGGGGGGGTTACTGTTGTTTTTGTTTGCACATGTACGTGTGAGCCGGCGTTAATGAGCAGCAAGGATTGCTAGTTTCCCAGTGGCAAATTATTCATGAATTTCACGAATATTACAATGACCAAGACTTCGATGGGTGGCATACTTCGACGATGGGTAGCATATCATGCGGGGACACCTGTTACGAAAATGTTGCAGCACCACGCACACACACACGCACACACACGCACACACACACACACACACACCACACACACACACACACACACACACACACACACACACACACACACAAACACACACACACACACATTTATTGTGTTTCATCTTCTCTCATGCAGCGCAGGGGCCTCTTCCTTGCAAACAATCAACAGGTCTATCTTGTCCAAATGCGCTCTGTCCAAATACGTCGGTTACGTACACGTGTGACATCTCAAATGCGCTCGGAACGAGCCACTGGGCATTTCCATCCGGAACCTGTGCAAGTAATGCGATTGAACTAGACGAGATAGCCCTTCTCCACTGTGCAACTCAGGTTGGGCGATGCGGTCCGTTCACTGCTTCCAACGTGGCGTCTAGAAACGGAGCATGCACAACTACCATCATATCGTTTTTCGCTACAAATCAGTTAAATGGAACACGTTTAACGTGCTTGACCGTTGGTGGAGTGTATAGCAATACTATTGGATACGCTACTATACTATTAGCAGGTAGGTGTGACCGTTTGTAATGCTGTGGTCAATAGACTTTCAGAATAACTATTTCGCTTCGAATTCGTACAGCTCAGCCGCAGCCGCCTGTTGTATCAGTCTCTTCTAGTCTGAATAGCATTGCACTGAAAGTTAATGCCAATGAGGACGGAATCACTGTCTATAATGCAACAGTATTATCAAGTACATTTTTTGCTTCAGTTACTATTGCAAATGGAACTGCTTTCGTAATCAATGAGCTACCATCCAATACAAATTTCACCATCAATGTCACAGCTAACAGATGCGGATGGAGCAGCGTTCCATCAACAGTGACGATTTGCACGTGTCAGTTCCCATCAATTATATTTAAAAATTCTTTATAATGCTCCGCTCTGTGTTGCATTTGCAGTGGCCACCCCACCTGATGACATCAGGGTCTTCTGTGACACAAGCAACGTAGTTCTTGTAATTTGGACACATGTGGTAAGTCAAAATGGACAGTGTAGTGGGTTGTGCATGACCTTTGGACTCCTAGCTACACTGGGATAGCATGTTCTATTCCTGTCAAAACCAGTTATTGTATTATAGTATTCAAGGTGGTGCATTGTATCAATTGTATCTTATATTAAGTGACTGGCAACCACTACAGACGAGAGACATAAGTACGACCATGCCTGCTTACTTACTATGAACGAGCATGAATCAAGTCTTCAAGTCAGTTTTTCATACCACGTCCGTAATTCTCTACTTCAAGTGAATATGCCCGGGGGGGGGGGGGGGGGTGGGTTACTGTTGGCACATGTCGTTTTCATTTAAAAACGCTCGATCGAAAACCACGCCCACAGAGCCAATCCTACATACACTAGCGTGGGTCCTGATGATTGCATGAAAAGGTGCACCTATCATCTCTTTACATACAAATGATAATTTATTTAGGATGCTGAATTATACCTGCACAATTGTGGTGATCTCAACACCACTGCTTTAAAGCCGGAGCTGAAAAAAAAATGACCATACTACTTCCATTTGTTTATATTATGTTGATCAGTTAAAGAATGACTTTAATATCCCAAAAATATTATCATGCCTAAACCTCTTTCTTTCAAGTTTTTGTTTTAACTACCGATAATTACTGTTTGCATTAATTGTCTTACTGCGGCATTATGCATTTCTTTATTCATTACTAATATCATTTTATTCACTTATTTCATTTTGCTATTTGCAAATTTACCATCAAAACTGGCTACATTTGAATCCACTTACAGGAGGTTGTGTTACAAATTATGAAGTACTGTTGGTATCATCAGTGTCTTGGAGTATCGTTGGCAATGAAACAATATCATGCGATCACATCTGTGTCTACTTACCAAGAATAAATGTCAGTAATAATGAATACATCTTCTTGTCTGTTCCCCGGTTTCTAAGGAGAATGTTGGAGCAGCAATCTCAGTGAACATTAGCTCAAGTAAGAATAGAATTTGATACACACATTACAATCATGTATTATATATAGAGTAAATGATAGCCTCACATTAATGGAAACTATAGGCACAACAGGCAAAACGGATCCCACAAGCTTTGTACAATTTAATGTCTACACATATATATGAATTTCAGACTGCATATGACCGTATAGTAGCCTCCTCAAACAATGGTACAAATATAAATCTCAATTGTGCTGTTTAGCCAAAGAGCCATACATTCTCCTACCATGAAACAATTTAAACTAAAAGTTCTAATGCTCCAAGGCCTATGAGGATTGAATAAATGGTCCTGCAAATAATACTTCAATAAAGATAATACGTTCAAGTTAAAAACCTCTGCAAAGCACACTGCTGATTCATATGATGGAGTGCCAGAAGTTATCTTATTGTATCAAGCATTTTGCTTGTTGAATGCATGCATTTATGCGTACACATGTAAACTAAGTCAAAGTGATGAACAAAATCTACAATGGCAAGCATGAAATACTAATCATTCAAGCAGCACAGGATTCATAATCACTTCTCGACTACTCTCTCTACCAAATAGTTATCTGTGTGCTCCAACGATCACAATACGGCAAAATGTTCCTACATTCTCATTGAAATTAGAATTGAATTCAAAATGTCATGTTAACAATATTGAATAAGGCTAGTCGATTGTCTTACTTTCAAAGTATGCGTATCAGTATCGCGTGTGTCTCAGTACTAAATAGTGGGACAGTGTGCTACTGGTGCTTTTCATTTCAGATCAAGCAAGCCTGCATTGAATGTACATGTATGCCTAATTTAAATCTCAGTGCCATATATAGCTCCATGAATAATAGTCCATTTTTTGATGCGTTATAGAATAGAAACTTTCTGATTCATAAAAACATGAAGAGTTGTACCCACTACCTATTTCTCCTCTCCCCTCACTAATTGAGTACCGCTGAAAATAAATTAAATGAGGTCAGTACTAAAATAGCATTTCGAGAGTATA
Organism: Ephydatia muelleri; assembly: GCA_013339895.1. NCBI lineage: Eukaryota > Metazoa > Porifera > Demospongiae > Spongillida > Spongillidae > Ephydatia > Ephydatia muelleri. The sequence continues at coordinate 32,133 of JABACO010000303.1, read as the reverse complement.
ATCAATAGATATTTACTGTTCAGACTATTCACTCTCAACTAATCCGTCCATGTTGTTCACTTTCTCCTGCTTTTCCTGTACATAATTAGGCATGTGATCATTATGTACTTTAACAATGTGTCAGCTTATTAACGTTAAAAGATTTACTTTGTGGAAACCACCACAAATCAAGATTTATTTTGTTCTGGTGTATTTAATGCAGGTTGCCAGCATTTGAATGGCACTAACGAAGGCAAGTTGAAACGATGTGCTGGACAAAAGCTTTGCATATTGCATAGACGTGATGACTTGTTAGTAGAATGAAATGTTCCAGATAAATTATTTATACACATGTATTGCGAACAACAAAAGCCACCTATTCAGATGAGATGTATACTGTACGCAATGGATAAATAAGTGATGCATGATTCTTAGAAGTATGCGCAATCTTGGGCACTTAAGTGGCCACATGTAGACCATTGTTGATGACCACTGCAATGGAGCATGCATTACATAGTCTAAGTACGTTTGCATTACGAGCTAGTGTCATGGGCATGTAATAATGTGTGAAGCATCGAACTTCCACACAGAATTTGATTTCATTTATGTCAGCTGGTGCTATTTGAGGATACGTCCCACAAAAATAGCATTATTTTGGCTAGCTTATTGTATCACATATTTCATGTAGGAATCCGGACACAGAATAACTGCACTCCATCAACGCCTGTATCTTGTGAATGTAAGCCTTAATTCTTTCTACTTCGCCTGTCTTCATGACATATATACTACGGTTCCTTAAACACACATGCACATTTCAAACACAATTTTCCGATTCATCCTTGCGGATAAGTGCCTACATGCAGCTTGTATGTTAATAAACGCATGTGTATGGCTATACTAACTACTGATGTGCTTTACAATTCAATGGTTGCTTCTAAGTGTACCCGCAATTCAAATGTATTAACTTCATATTCTGTCCTTTTGCAGATGAAATCACAATCACAGCCATTTTGTGTTCGTTTTTTTCTTTGATACTGGGTACAGTTATCAGCAGTGCACTTTGCTTACTGTTCAAACATAATTCCATGAGCTGCAAGATAGTGAAACCAAACACCCACTCTGGAGCTTCAAACATACATCCTAATACCACACAGTCAGAATTGGCAATACCTTTGCAGGAGAATGAGGTGTATGAAGTTGTTAAAAACAAGGAGTAGATTGATTTCATGATAAATACCACGAACAATTGTCTTCAGTGTGATCAGTGGCAATACTGACCCTATTTAATTCAGCTTTCGTTGTTTATGGTTTTGGAATGTATGCTTCATATTCACCACACGAGACTTTTTAGTTATCTTTATCATCATAGTATTGGGAAGAGGTTGATACAACCTATTTCAATGCATTACTTGGAAAATCTAAAAACGTCTGCAGTCATATCTACATTTCATTTTTGTCATGAAGTCAATTTTATAAGTCAGCTTATATACAGTGACCCATCACTTAATTAAATATGTGTAACTCATTTCTTTCAAACCCAATGTGAGGCACAAGTTGTGAAATTTTGTCATAGCACAGCTTGAAAGCCAGAAGTTTGCAAGCCAATATGAATTAGAGGCTTATGTATTAGTATCAAATAATTTGCAACTAAACGCTTGGTACTTGCCATCCCACCAACTCTGTATCATGGGAGTTTATTTAGTTTGACGTAATTTCAAAGTAAAAATCAACCAGTCACAGGTACACCAGCAGATTTCTGTTGACTATTCAACGTGGCAATACTGCAGCTATTTTGGGGGTCTGCTGGTTTGGTTAGTGATTGTTTGTTGTGTGATCACCTATGCCCACATGGACCTGGTTTAGTAGAAGCTTTTGCTGACTGAGGACATAATAAAGAGGCCCAGATATAGCAAAGCTCCTTTTTTTTTAAATCCCGGTGGCTATTGGTGCATATGTCCCCAGTACCACAGCTTCCTGTCTGACCTAGGCCTTGTACGTGCCACAGGATATCACTATGCCTCCCAATGCTACATATGGCAACAGTTGCCAAAGGGGCCACTCAATTTCCATTCTGGAGTGCAGGCCGCAAGTGGACTCTGCTTTATTTACATGAGTGCAGTGTGTAGGTATAAATGTTTTTGATAACAGTTATACTAAAATGAATAATTGGGAGCGAAAAGAAATCTAACGCATGTTTTTTCAAGATTTCAATTTTATTCTAGAAGTCTGAAATGTCCCCTACACATTGCAATGAGAATCGGAGTATCTATCATGGAGTTGCAAGGCGCTGAATTTTTAATTAGCAATACATTTCAAGGCAAGCATTACGTCTCTATTGCACATACTGGAAATTTTATAATGCATGGGCTAGATATGAGTGCATGGGCTAGATATGAGTGCATGGGCTAGATATGAGTGCATGGGCTAGATATGAGTGCATGGGCTAGATATGAGTGCATGGGCTAGATATGAGTGCATGGGCTAGATATGAGTGCATGGGCTAGATATGAGTGCATGGGCTAGATATGAGTGCATGGGCTAGATATGAGTGCATGGGCTAGATATGAGTGCATGGGCTAGATATGAGTGCATGGGCTAGATATGAGTGCATGGGCTAGATATGAGTGCATGGGCTAGATATGAGTGCATGGGCTAGATATGAGTGCATGGGCTAGATATGAGTGCATGGGCTAGATATGAGTGCATGGGCTAGATATGAGTGCATGGGCTAGATATGAGTGCATGGGCTAGATATGAGTGCATGAGCTAGATATGAGTGCATGGGCTAGATATGAGTGCATGGGCTAGGTCCCTTTTCGCAAAAAAGATCCCAACTATCATTGCCACTAGTTGGGCGTGGCCCTACCTACGTGCGTCGTAGAACATATATCTTCTATGTTTGAAAGACGTTTTACATGATTCTCCATGATACAGAGCTGATGAATTGAGCAAGTACCAAGCCTTTCGTTGCAAATAATACCCGACCTTCTAAGGTCGGGCACACGCCCAACCATACTTCTGCAACTCGCGTCTACGTCATCATGATCACGCGCGTCTTACATCACTATGTTGCTATTTATATATGCGACACGCAATAAATATGCACCACGTGAGTCGCCTTCTTTATCTCGTGCCCACGCGTTGTGTATTAATAGCAACATACATAGTGACGCGTGATGACGTAGACTCGAGTTGCAGAAGTTCTCAGACGGCTGCACAAATTATCGCACCAGGTCCTCCTCATGGAATGGGTCGGTACCAGGCTGTTTGATGCTAAATACACGAGCCTCGAATCTGCGCTCATGTTGGTGCGGAAAACGGCTGATTACCAAAATTTCGCAACATTGTACGCCTAATTGGGGGCCTATTCTGCCCTTAAAGTGTTGACTTCACCTAAATCACTTCCAGAGTAATGTCAAAAATCATCCCATTGTTACGTTTATAACAAAATGGCGGTTTGTATTAAAGTTGGCAACGACAATCAATTATTTTAATGACAGATAATTACGTCATCAGACACACACCCTTTTATATTACTACAGTACATGTTCTCGTAAGAAGGGCAGCTGACGAATAAAATGGACGTGCAGTCAAACTCTACATCTAAACGCATACCAATGGTGATAATTCTGTGGTATTAAGGATAATTGAAATCATCGAAGGAAGTGACTCGTGCACTTGATTGCTCTGCCGGCGTAAGCAGAATTGGCATTGATTCATTGCATTAAGTTGCAAACTCATCGATTTACATCAAAGCTATCAAGACATGCTGCGAGAAAGGGGCAAGGTCAGTCGAGTTTAATGGCGTACCCATCTCAGTTCAATCGGACTTGATGCCATTGTCAGATGCTACGGATATTCAATACAACTCTCGTGTTGAGGACGATAAATTTTGTGCTCACATGTATATATACCATCTGTGGTACAATTATGCACATTTAATGCACGCACGAAGATTTAGTTGGGAAATTTGCATGACAACTTAAAACAAGCAGCTGTTACTAATGCAATATACTATGCAAACCAATGCACATAAATGTGTTATTAAATGAAAATAATAAAAATGATTACAATAAAGATTATTTGCAACAGACACGACAGAAAACACAGACACATGAAAATACAAATTGTAGGAGGAGTGGGTTAGTTGAGCCAATTTTTAGTTTTGGTTTATACTGCCTCTGGGGTTTGATATTAAGGAAAGGTTAATAGTGTAATACAAAGGGGCATCACTTGGGTATATGCCACGGGAATATTAGACACTTGGGGTTGTAATTCAGGGAAATGACATTATTAGAAATCAACAGGTGTCAAATGGCACAACTAACCCAGCCGAGTGGGTCAGTTGTGCCAGTTACATGGGTCAGTTGAGCCATATGCTGCCTTAAGCCAAAGCCTCTGGCGCACGAATTGATAACTTATTCCTGACCTTGAAACCTTTCCACCAGTCCATCCAGCCTTTCTGTCTAGTCCAATTGTTAGGTATTGTCAATTTGTTGATTACAGCAAATTCATACGCTAGTGCCCGACACTTTTCTAATGATAACCCATGAAATTGGTCGGCAAGTGTTTTAACATGATCGGCAAAGTCTTTCTCCATTTCACAACTAAAAACAGAATGCCTCTTAGAGATTGCTGCATAGCCAAATACTTGTTGCTCACTACTTTCTTTACGTGACTCAATAAATCCTTTTAAAGTCATACGATCACACTTAAAGCTTACGGCTGTGAAACAAAGGCTGGTTCCTTATTGAACAGCTGCTGAAGCTCATTCCAAAACACTAACTGGGGTTTCTCCTCGGTTGCTAACTCTTTTGTACACGCGTGGCATCCTGGCGATCTTTGTAACGAAGTTTAAAGTACATCACGTGATGTTTGAAGTACATCACATGACATGCATGTACTAAATTAAGGCGGAGGTGGACTTTTAATATAGCAAACACATATGCTTTAATGCTTAAAACCCATTTTGAAATATAACCTAAACCCTAGGCCTAGGCCTAATGTGTAACCATAGTCAAAGGCTCAACATACCCCCTTTGAAAATTGCTCACAACTAACTATTCCAGTAAAGAGTAAAGTTTCATAAAATGGAAGCAAAGTAAATAATTTATTTTAAATATAGCTGCATACTTGTTCTTTCAAACACCCAAGACTGAAACAGGAATAATTGTGTAGAAATATGAAAGCACAAACCGCAAAAACAGAACTTCACTTTGATCATCTAAATTCTTATTTTTGAATATTAAAATCTAATGAATACTAAAACAAAATCCTTATGTAGGACAAAAAGCTAGTCATTACACAATATCAATATATGTTACTATAATTTTCTTCAAATTTCAAACTTCAAATTGCCGGTTACAGTATCTAAACAGTGTGCTGGGTTCCTATGGTGACAGTAAGATGGCAAGGTATGTATCTACACATAACACCATCAGAGAAGTCGTACACTGGTTTGGTGTTCAATACAGGCCCATCCCACTCCTTCCATACATTAAAAAACTACACACAACATACAACGGCAAATTGCCGGTTATTTAACCATTGTGCTGGGTTCCTATGGTGACAGTAAGATGTACCTACACACAACACCATCAGAGAAGTCTTATTCTGTTTTGATTTTCAATACAGGCCCATCCCAAATTTGTTCATTCATTGAATACCACACAACACAAACGGGCAAATTGCCGGTTATGTAACCATCATGTGCTGGGTTCCTATGGTGCATAGGTGTGTACACACAAACCATCAGAGAAGTTTAATAACACTTCGGGTTTGATGTTCAATACAGGCCCACCCCAATTTGTTCATACATTGAATACCACATACGCACATTGCCGGTTATCTAACCATTACGCTGGGTTCTTAGATCCTATGGTGCATACATTTTCCCCTTCTGGTGTTATATGTTTAGTCACATTGGCGATGGGTTTGCTTTTAATGGCCGATCGAGTGCTACGTCGTAGTTAACGTTACCCTGAGGTAGGCATTCAGCAGCAGCGTATAGAAAGATAAGCAGGATCGGGAGTGTAGTGTACTTTAACCCCCCCCCTCTCCCCCCCCACCTTCCCGGGCACAAGTGGCCCCCACCACTATAGACATCAAACATGCATTAACGCTCTAACATGTGTATACGGATCATTTGGGCACAGGTTCCACATCAATAACCTGCACAAAAGCATGAAAATGTTTCAGAGTCCATTTGCTACGACTGCAGGAAGGTAGGGGAAGGAGGGCTACACACATCAGAAGGTCATCAGCAATAGTTCTCAATGCCAGTGACCAAAGGTGTACACACTTCAGTTGATGTGCGTAACGTCTTCCGTAGATAGCCCTACGACTTCAGCTGCTGGCGACAAACTCTACTCGAGCAGGGCATGCAAATTACGTACACTGACGGAATGTTATACGACTGCAAATTCGGACTTGGCACGGACTGCAAAACCGCATTATGTACTCAGTGCAACCCAGCGCTTCATCACAGCTGCATGCGGATGACGTTCGGTGATGTAGTACACCTGCGTATTTTGGGTGTGTGTACTAAACTGGGTGCTCTTACTAACTTCAAGATGCAATTTACCCAGATCATTGACATAGAGATTGCCACAAATGAAAATCTCCCAGTTTGGCTTATAACTCAATATGTAATTTGTCAGTGCAATTACTCGTTATGCAACATTCTCTACTTAAAATTATATGTCTAGGTAAAAGGCCTGCACCACATTCTTAGTTTATATTATTCATTAAAGAGCATGGCAAACATACAGTATCATGCCTGCCAAAAGGCTAGCAAGCCATATGTTATCTCAGACATATCCCTTTTCAGACTACATCCAAATTGTCTACATTGCACGATCAATTGCTGTGACCAGCATCCATGACATCCAATCAACTTGCATGTGAACAGCATCCATGCTGATCCAATACACATGACACATGCCTACTAGAAACAAGTAGGCTCATATTGCGACCATCCTTACATCAGTCAGCAGAGCATTTGCAGCAGGAAAGGACTTTATTATTGATTAAGACACATTTGATTAGATGACATAACATGCATATGTACATGCACATTTACTAACATAAGACTAAGATTTTTAAAACAATGAAATGTATTCACCCTGACCCCCCCCCCCCCCCCATGCAGCAAGACAAGGATGAAAGTCTGCACGGGAACCATTATAATGGTTTTTCACACAGCGAATATAAAGTATTGTCAAAATGATATGATATTAACCCTTACATTGAAACAGCTACTCATCAAATTCTATGGCAAACTAAAGCAAATATTCGCAGCACTCTTATAGTCACCACCATAAAGGTCATGCATAAGTCACATGACAACCACGATCTTCACTATTAAGGACATGCATAAGACACATGACCACAATGGTATGACTGGACTGTTTCCTGCACAGCCTGCAGACACCATCAGGGTGTGGTTTCTGGTGCCCAGCCACTGAGCTTTAGTGGACTGGTGCCTGTAAAACAGGTGGTTACCATGCATAAAGAGGTACTCTGGTCTTCTGAGGAGAAACACCTTCCAAAGTGAAGTTGCAAGCAACACACATACAGTGTATGATAGAAATAACTGCTAATAGTATATTATTTTGTCTCATTAATCTTTTCCTTCTTCCATTTGAGATGCCCTGTTCAGTAGTGACAGCCAAATGTACCCTGATGGTCAGCTCCCAATTAAATTCAGTTCACAGTGGTCCCACGTGACGCAATTCTATGCATGCTGCCATCTGTATAATATGGTCAAACAATTCTGACCATTGGGTATCCATATTATACAGTATGAACATTTCTTGATTAATTTGTATATAGTTCTTTGTAAATGGTTCAATCTGAGATGCCCTGTGACAAAGTTCAGTGTCCATACCCTGCCGATTTATATGACAAATCATCTCATGGCTTACAATACAAATTCAGATGAAATACAATTATATATTGTCACTGCTACAAAGTATCAGTTCTACCAAGTTATTAATAGAGTACAAAGGTCATGAACATGTCACATGACTTCAATGGTCTCCATCATAAAGGTCATGCATGTGTCATATGACCTGAATGGTCTCTACCATGACTGGACTGTTTCCTGCACAGCCTGTAGACCCCATTATCAGGGTGTGGCTTCCAGTGCCCAGTCCACTGAGCTTCAGTGGACTGGTGCCTGTATACTAAAAGCATTAGTTGATGAAAGAAAATCCAGTTACCATGGGTAACAAATGTCCAGCAGCCAATTGGATGTGTGCACAGATGAGCATTAAAAAGAACACTTTTAGGGCCCATGCATGAGTAGGCATTAAATACAGCACTTTCAGGGCCCATATAGAGTGGGCACTAAATAGAGCATCATTAGGCTGTATGCATGAATAGGAAAACACACAAGCTTCTTTAGCCATGCATTGTGAGCAATAAATGGAGAATCTTCAGCTAATTACTCACATGGGTAATGGACCGCTTATTATCAATGATGCAAATGAATGCCTTTGGGCTCCCAGTGCTGGCAAATTCCACAATGACGACATCTTTCGTGACCATTATTCCATCATTGGTGAGCACTAGAACACAATCCGAGCTGCCCAATGCTGGGATGGGAGAAAGAAGGGAGTGCATTCATTGGAGTGAATATTGATAGTTTTTTGGCTACTGAAGTACATTCTAGTTCACGCCACATATTTGAAAAAGGGACTTGAAGATTTGTCTTGCATTGCAGAGATGGTATACTACGTCTAATTATTAAAGCATTGAAATTGGCATGATTGCAACACATTTCAAGTTTGCTAAAAAAAATTCTGCATATGGGATTGTTCCGCGAAAAGGAACCTAGCGCACACTTTATAAAATTTCCAGTATGCGCAATTGAAATGTTACGCTTGAAATGTATGGCTAATTAAAAATTCAGAGTTTTACAACTCAATGACAGATACTCCGATTTTCAGTGCGCAAGAAGCCATGTGTAGAGGACATTACAGACTTCTAGAATATTCAAGAAGTAGAAATCTTGAAATAACATGCGTTAGGTCCCTTTCATACTGATAAGATCTCCTCATCAATGACCCTGTGTTGCACACACAACTTCCACATCACATGCCTAAACACTCATCGACATCACAGACCTAAACATCCATCCACACACACACACAAACACACCCACACACACACACACACATACACACACCATACACCACACATACACATTCCCAACTCTCATTAGAATGCCCATGAGAACCAAAATATTATTTTGAATAGCTTCAAGATGCTGTGCACATTGTGCCCATTGTGCAACCCACATAATGGGAAAGGCCTGCCACTCAATTGGTGTAGGGTGAGCTAGGTGTAGTGAGGTGCAGAAGAATGTGGCACAGTGTGCTATGGATGATCTAATCACAATGCATGTTTAAACTGCATGTATAAATGTACACGGCCAATTTTTCACTACCTAACAGAAGGTCATACAGAACTGAGGTGGACACAGTTTCCAATGGTATCCAAAGGTATCCAAAGGTATCCTAAGGTATCCGGAACAAGGTCTGTAAATGATGTCCACCTCAGGGCTGAATGACTTCTTTGGGCAGCAGATCTGATTCAGGCACGTGGAAAACTGACCAAAAACTAATTACAAATGCAGTTTAAACATGCAGTGTGATTAGTCTACATTTTAGTTTACGCACATCACAGCACAGTGTATCACATTCTTCAGTAGTGGATCATCTATAAGGTTGGGCATGATTCATATGTACTGAAAGGTCAATCGAGTCAGGAGACTAGTTACAATAGATGCAAGCCTAGACTATCACAGCCACAAAGCAATCTAAAATGACAGTAATTATATCCACCACACATACAGCGGTTGTCCACTTGCAGTTTTAATTAATTGCATTTCTGTGGTAGTGCGTAAAAATAAATATTGAATTGGTACCAGTGAAACCTCATGTCTTATATATGATTCAACTTGTTACCAAGGCGATTTATATTGATACGCTCCACTACTTTACATGTATAATATATATGCATGGTGTTAATCATGGTGTTAATAATGGCATTAATAATCCTTTTTTGGGTACACCTTACAACTAAATATGTGTTAACTGACCAATGTTACAGGTCTTGAGATAACAGCTGTTTGCACATCTGCAGTGGTGGCCTGGGCAGTGAAGGTGTATGTACCTGCCTGCAGTCCCTGTACAGTGTAGTGGCCCAGCGTGCCTGCCCAATGACGAAAGGGCATGATTGTGTTTCCATGGCAACCAAAGCACACATGCAAATAGCAGTTTGTTTTTTTTTTGTTTTGTTGTTTCACTCACAGTTACATGTATTTTTTATTTGATTGGTCACTTGGCAGAACATGGAAAGGATTGGCTGGCTGATAAGATACAGAGTTGCCTTTGATTTTTGGACTATTATAGACAAAGTGAATGTATGGAGTTGGCTCTGCAAACAAAACACACAGGAGGGAATGTTATTGTGTTGAAAACAAGCTAGGTGCTGGGTGTGTAGCGTACTTGTGTACAGCACAGAGGATGCACTGGTGAGTCCATACACATCAGTGGCTGTGATCACTATGGTGATGGTTGTAGAGTCCACAGATGGAAGTCTATTGTTAGGGGCAGCTTGCCTGCAGAGAGAACAAAAGGATGGGCTTCCATTAGAGAGCTTCATGCAATAAGACCATCATCATACAATGGAACACCAAATAATCCACACACACATGCACACACACACACTCACACATGCAGTAACAATTAAACTTTAATAATGAAGACCAAAATCACTATCTCTGGGTAAGGTGAGTACCCCCAACAGGCTGCTGTGTATCCTATGTTGACTGGGTATAGTTGATCAGTGAAGTTGTGTGACCAACAAAATCAGAGTGTGGGTTGTTTTACCTGACCAACAATCATTACATATATGGGCACAACTTGTGTACGCACATTGGTCAATGGTTCTGTTTTGCACGGAACAAGAAAGTGACTTTGAGGCATGATTTGCAGAACAGTTGACCACGAGTCGAGCTCCAAGAGCTGTGGAGGAACAGTTCAGCTTCAGAGGATTGGCTGTTGAGGAAAAAGAGGAGAGAAAAAAAAAACATGGACATTTGTATCATAGCCACAATGGATGATAACAGATGTGTTAAAGCTGTCTGCTTTCAACAATAAAATAACTAGGTCCTTTCATATTGTATAAAAAGTATTCCCATCACCAGGTAAACTAAACATTATGTTTAATTGAACTGAACTTAAAAATGGTCAATTGGAATCCACAGTGGGTCTTGAAAGTGACATTGGTCCAACAAGCTGTGATTGTTTAGCTTCATGAAAAGCATATTTTGGTCATCATAAAAACAGAACAGTTAGTCTTGCTGCAAAGGCAGGGGTTCATTGCTGATGCCACTCATCTTTGAATGTACACAATTTAGCAACCATGAGCATGTATTATAAATATGCCTTTGGTGTTCAAAGAGTTAACATGTGCGCATGTTCAACTGGTATCTTGCCTTATGGCTCCGTTCAAGCACATGATACAAACACCCTTTGCCATGACTGCATAGCACTAAACACCTTAGCAACCATGAGGTACAACAATGCTTCCATTGATGAGTCAATTATGGATCAATTGATAAAGAGGGCCAAAATGTTACCATTGAGATTCACTTCATTAACTCCATTATGGTAATTCGACACACCTGTGTCACCACTGATGGTTTGTTTATGTTTGAATTGCTGATATTGTGCTATTATGCCATGTAGCTTGATGAGTAATCATTGTGGCTAGATTTAGTAGGCTACCATGGTCTGAAAGAGCTGTGATGAAACTTTGGTTATTTAATGCACATGTGTACAACCACGACTCCATCTTTATGGGGAGGACTTGGGAAGTGATGGAGTGTGGGAGGACTTGGGGAGTGATAGAGTGTGGGGACTGGACTTACAACTATGTTTAGCGTAGTAACTTTTATCACTTCTAGTACTACTGTACTACATAGTCGCCGATGATATCATCTGACTTAAAACCTAGCACTCTTTGCTCCTACATACATGTATCTGCTAAGGCCTATAATAAAGGGTTATTCAAGTCTGGAACTCCCTCCCAGGACATGTGCTTAAGGTGCGTCTTTGTTCAGTCGACGTCACTCCACATTGGAAACTTTACCCATTTAAATAGGCAGTATATATAGTCCTTAGCCACAACTTGCCGTTCATTTACTACTAGTGTACTTGCTGCATTGGAGAATTAGATAAACAATCGAACTATATAAGCTGTTGATGCTGCACCCCCATGTCCACTAAAGTGTAGGTTTGCACATTTTTGTCTGTGAGAGGTGACATGTTGGTTTACAGCATGGATATGTCAGCAATCAGCTATTCTTGGATAGCATTAAACTCAGTGTGTAGTTCGGAGAAACTCTAACTGTTATATAGATTGGCACTTTGATTCCATGCAATACATGTATGGAGCACTAGAGATACAATGCATGTATGGAGCACTAGAGATACAATGCATGTATGGAGCACTAGAGATACAATGCATGTATGGAGCACTAGAGATACAATGCATGTATGGAGCACTAGAGATACAATGCATGTATGGAGCACTAGGGATGCACATCTGGCATACAAACAGCAAACGTGTACTTCCTTGGATAACGAAGCAAGAACAATTCGACTGACTCACTCCATATATGAGTACTGCTTTAAAAACATTATGCAAGCATAAAGCGATACATTATATGCCTAAACTTATATTTTGATGAATCTGTTCACACAATGAAACTGAAAGACACATACCTTTAATAGCCCTCCACAGTTTGGAATACTTACAAGTGCTAGGAGCATGGACACATAAGTCCACCCAATCAGGCAATGATTATGAATTCTTCTAAATCTAACGCACCCTCAATCATAAGCATAGCTGCTCCAATCAAGCCCTGCCTTACCCAGTGGCTGTGTCGACATATCCACCACCCGTATTTTCACTGGCTCAATTGAAAAGTTGGCAACAGTAGTTATGTTGCCTCGACTCCCAATCCTCAAAGATTTAACCGCGTGGATCAGGTTCTGGTCTGACCGCTCAGTCCAGTAGAGGACCCCCCGAAACAGCGCCATGCCATAGGCATTGATGGGGGAGAGGAGGGTGGTGCGATGCGACCCATTCGTGAAGGACATCTCGATCTTGAGCAGGCAGAAGTCGTTCCAAACCAGTCTGTCCGAGGCAAGGTCCAGACTGAGGGACAGCACACACGCAAGGTCGGTGCTGTGGAGCATCTCCCTGGAGCCTCCAATTAATGACCCCCTTTCAATCCTCCCCGGTGTCTGTGATGACCAGTAGATAAATCTAGAGGATATAAAAAGATAAATAGAACAATGATTCGCAATGGTTGTATTATAGAGCTGATTTGGGACATACCCATTGATTGGGTCTACTGCCACATCATCTGACAAAGTACTGTTAAACAGTAGCGTATCTGTGCCATTTGTTAAGTCATACATGTGGATGCTTCCATCACAGTAGTTGGTCCAGAACACCTATGGTGAACCCAGTCCAACGAAATCCCAGCTGAAAGAGCAAGAAAAAGAGTTAGAAAGAGGGATTAAAAGGAGAGGGGAGGGAAGGAGGAGAAAGAGAAGAGAGGGAAGGAGGAGAAAGGAAGGGAAGGAAGGAGGAATGCATGATATGGGCATGACAAAAGGGTAGTAGTGATCTGAGGGTGTGTGGTGTGGGTTGTGTGTGTGTGTGTGTGGTGTGTGTGTGTGGACCTCTTGGAATTTCCAATCACTGTACAGGTGCAGTCCATCTGTGTGTGTGCACATACCACCTATGCAGGCTGCATCCAGCATTGGCGAGATGCCAGAGCCATCCAGATGGGACTGCTGAATGGGCAGGCGTTGTGGTATGTGTAGGAACTCCAATACAAGGTCCCCTCCCTGGATAGTGAATAAATATTAAAGTCTTTTATCCAAATACACAATTCGAGGGATCCACAGATGGTGAAGACACGTGCTGAGTGACCTTAGCATTGTATTGTACTATACAAATACTAAGTCCAAGATGGCTAGCAAACTGTTCATCCATGCATTGGTCCTACCTGATGTCATAGTCTAGACCATACATTGGGTACAAAGTAGGTTGATTGACCACTAGGGCAAGATGCGTGCCATCCATCCCCATCTGGAGCACACCTGCATTTGTAGTGATCAGGAGATAGGGGCTTGGTACTGGAGAGATGGGGATGAGGTGGGAGGAGGGAGGAGGGAGTGGAAAGATGTGGAGGAGGGGGGAGGGGAGGAGAGGAGAGGAGGAGGAGGAGGGGAGGAAGAGGAGGGAGGAAGAGGAGGGGAGGAAGAGGAGGGGAGGAAGAGGAGGGAGGAAGAGGAGGGGAGGAAGAGGAGGGGAGGAAGAGGAGGGGAGGAGAGGGAGGGAGGAAGAGGAGGGAGGAAAGAGGAGGAGGAAGAGGATGGGAAAAGAGGATGAATGGTAGAGGAGGGAAGGAAGAGGGGAGATGGGAAGGAGGCAGGAAGAAGGTGGAGAAAAAGGAGGCAGAGAAGACAAGTAGACAGAAGGTATGTGAGAGAATGTCTCTGAGAGTGAAGGGTTGTTTCCCTTACGTTGGTCGAGAGTTGCATTCCTCCAACACCTGATTCCAATGTCACTTTCGTGATTGGAGAAGTCTGGAAACGGGCCCGCCACACTGGTGTGGTCACATTCCAAGATGGTTGGTTCATTCCCGAGACAATTCACACTGCTCAGCTGGATGGGTCCTGTGGCCGGGCTGAATGTGGATGATGTCATCCCACCTGGCATAGGAGGAGAGTGATGTCATCATAATGATGTCTTCGGGGAATGGTGTAGACATCTGAACGCCCATGAAACTATGTTGTGTGAGGGGGTCATCAGTTTGACTTGGACAATAGCCATTAATAAGTGTAATGTACTAATAGTAAAAGACAACTGTATTTTAGAAAACTGGACTTAATAAAAGGTGGTCATCACTCAGTACTACCACTCAGTACTAGTGTTTCTGTAACTGCACCGAATAATGTTTAAAAAAAATAAAAGATCAAGAGATTCTGTTCTAGTCCCCAGGCTAAAGGAACCAGAAAAGCAATTCTATAGAAAACAAAAAAAATAAAAAAAACAAATTAACCATTTATGGATAATATGCTCACAAAAATATGATTGCAATGTGCCACCAGTTTCTTGAGCATACATTGTCAGAAATAACCGCACCAATGCACACAATTGCACTAAATGCCACACCCACTCCAGATCCACTCCCTCTGTGCCATTTGACATAACTACTTGTGCCCTTACATAGCACTCACCAGAAAAGGTAGCGTTCAGCTGCCTACAAACAACACCCGTGTTCTTGTCATTCCAGTTTGTTCCAGAAACAGTTCCCCATTGGTTGCTTAGACACACCTCCAACCGACCATCAACACCACTCTCCTTCCCTCCAACGAGCCGAAGGGACCAATCTGTGCACTCAACTAAGAAAGGGTGGGGGGGGGGAGCTAGGTATAGGCCGAGAACGAGTGTATATTGCGTCGCAAACGAATAAATTTTCAAAACCTCGTACTAACTGTAGCAACCTCGAAATCATATCATTATGTAAGACTTCAAGGTCACGTACCTTTAGTCTGGTTGTAGCATGAGACACCAACGTCAGTTGTGTGATGGCAATCAGCGGAGGAAGAGGAAATGTGGTCATGACTGCATCCGATCAGGTTGTCTCTGAACCCAGACACTGTACGTTAGAAAGGTAGACGGGACCGCTGCTTCTTCCAAAGTACCCGTCGTTGTACGGCACTCCACCTGATTGCGCATGGGTGTGCAGTTAAGTGGCTACAGTGCATCAGTATGAAATAGGGGTGGCTAGAAAAAGTTGTATCGCGATTGCAGTATAGTGTGCAACACGCAAGGTCATTATAATAGCCTTAATATAGTCAAATTAATTTCAGGGGCAGACGCACAAGTGGGGTTAAAATGACCATATCAATCGGGGTTGTTGGAAGAGCTGGGGGTGGTGGTGGGCCGCCACATGTAATTAACACATTCCCACCCCCCCCCCCCCCTCCCACCCCCTCCAAGTCAGGCATTCAACAGAAGCTGCGGCTACATCCAGTTGTTCAATCTCTTGGCCACATTGGCAATGCAATTAGTTTTCTTAATGTGTAGCTAACGAACATTTTTAATCACCTCTCCGCCTGCTAACTGGGTGATAAACGCAAACTGATTGGACTGCAATTATGCCACACTTCCCGGCGCATGGATACACAAACACAATGCAATAGAAGCTCCGAACCTTGGTATCCAAGCTGTTTACAGACGACACCAGCCTCCAGGCTACTCCAGCTGCTGTCGCAGACGCGGCCCCAAACGTTGTTGTAACACACCTCGACTCGCCCATCAGCAGTCTGCGCACGTCCGCCCATCAGGCGAATACCACCATCGACGCAGAGACCTATATTGCGTTGTAGCATAGTCACTTGCAATGAAATACCTTCAGTGACTCGAATGTGTACTGCTTCGTTTGTCGCCATTAGTGCATGCGATCACTTTCTCCTCCTCCTTCCCTCCTTGCACTTCCTCATTTGGCCCGGTCCTAATAGCTAGTCGCCGCTTACCGTCTACGCGCCATGATACCAAGGCGACCATCAGAGCGATGGAAATGTCCATATCGCGAGATAGGTATTATATCGTGCAATTGAAGGCTTCGCGCAACTTTTTGCGTGGTGCAGCTATAAGTGCAGCTATATATAAGCTCCGTGCAATGCGTGTTTGGATTAGTGTTATTTGCGCGGTAATTACCTGCATGCCGTCACGAGAAATGTTAGTGGGTGGCAAAGCTGGTAGTCTATTAAAACAACATATCAAAGTGTGTGCTGTGTAGATAAAGGTGGTGATAATTTTTTAATTGAACCGCACTACATGTTCCTTACCCTTACAAAATCGTAGTCTGGTAGTCTTCTTATTGGGTTGGGTAACGCTTCGGTGCCTCGGTTACATTACCTTCTGCTACTTCTACGGGTAAATTTCCTCTGTTTCCACTTCTCTCTCTGCTGACTCTTGGTGTCTGTCCTCTTGTTGTCTGTCAACAGCTATTTCAGGATCCTCCAGCCTTTCTGCCTGTGTCGAAACCATTTCCTTTGTTGCTCTGGTTCCCCTCATTACCTCCAAGTCATACCCAAGGGCTAGACGCGCAATTGATATAATATGCTCTTTATACCGTTTTTTATTTGGTCTTACGTCTGCAACAATGTGTTCCCGTGCCGAGTATATAATGATACGGGATCACATTTAGTGATTTATGGATTTACCTAGATATAACGCCCGGTTCACAAGTCCATGCACTTGCTGCCTTCTTAAAAATACATTTTCACACTTCATTGACTCGTAGCAAAACAGGACGTGCATGCATGGCGTAGCGAGGTGTTCGGCGCTAGTGAGCAGGCTCAGAACACCTCTTAAAACAATAGCGTATGCATGTACGATTTGTAGGGTCTGGGTAAAAAACTATAGCGGCTAGCAAGGTCTACCTCAAATTGAGGTAGGCATCACCATAACATAAAGTAATAGTCTTGCACCCAGACCCAACTTTTCGCTGCTGCGGATGGGTATATTTATGTTATAAAAGTGACGTCATAGGTGTTATTACGTCATAGCATACGGTGTCAATTCATAGCTCAATTCAACGCCTATGAATCGCTACAAGCTTTGCGTTACACCGTCCTGGATTCCAAGGACAAAAGACGACTTTCTTGCTTATAGTTGGAATTTCGCCCTGCTTTAACAACCGATTTAGCATGAACCATTTCAGTGTGTGACATGTATTAGTGCCCTGCATGGGAGCTTTAGATGTTGGCAGAGGATCATCAAGCAGATTTGGCACAGCAGCTGGTCCAAGATGGTTGGGTTATTTTTTTAGCAGTTGTACATGTGGACCACCTCTGTGAGGTGGATCTGCTCTTTTAACCCTCTTTTCTATAGGTGAAAAACACAATATACCTGATCTTGAGCTTGTATAGATATCTGTGTATTACTTGTTTGCACGAATAGCAAACTGATGAATGGTGTGGGTATCTGGGACATTGTTACTGACTTGTGTACAGAAAAGAGCTGTGCATGCGGATCGGAGCATTGATAAAATGCAGCGTTGTTGAGCCATCTCTATCTAGCCATCTATTGAGCCTATGTGCGTGTGGTTGGATACGAATGAACCGTACAGATTATCATAATTGTGATACAGAATCTTACTATGTTGTGAAAAACTGATTATATGGGCCAGCTTTGAAAGGCGTTTTAAATACTGATGTGCATGCCTCTTTTGTATGGTAGTGCATACTGATCTTAATGGGAATTTGTTGGGTGCCTGAGTCATTTACCTGAAGTAACCTTTCCCCGCGACATGCACGATCAAATATTCAATTGATCTAAAAAGCTGCTGGGCGTTTATAGGAAATGTAATAGATGTGCATGTGGAATATACATATTATAGGGTTAGCGAGGTAAGTAATTTTCTCCGTATGTTGAACTTAAAAGAAGTAAATATTTGCTCACATGATAATATACATTAACGTATCCTCAGTATGATACCTTACCCTGGCCGCAGTGTCACTACCTGCTATCGTAATTGCATTAATAGCATTAAAATCATGTAGAAATTCCCTGCTACCTTTCTATACATGCTCAGTGCCTTATTTATAGCAGTGCAACTGCACTATTGACTAACATTACTAACAGCTGCAAGCGATGGGTGAGAGTTTCAAAAGGCATCCTAAAAACCTAGGAATATCGTTTTGAGACCATCATTATACTCCCTTAGCATGCGTACAAGGAGAAGCTACAGAAGTGAAGGAGATGAATACATGTCAGCAGTTGTGTATTAGCCACAAATCATGTATCTGCAATGCATGAATTCTTAAACTAATTGAACCCCCTATCATAGGCATCCGCTCATTTATTTCCAGGGGTGGGGCAAAGAAGATAAGAGCCCAACCAGGGGGAGGGTGCGGGAGGGGGATGTGCCCCCTCGGGTGCTTCAAATTGTGACCACTACATGTAAATGTATAGCCACAAATCATGTATCTGCAATGCATGAATTCTTAAACTCATTTAACCTCCTATGCTGATAGGCCCACTATAATAGAAAATTGGTTACATATAGTGAAGTTTAAACACCGCGTCCGCGAGTAAAGTGGGTAAATGTAGGCCGTTTTGGGGGGGAAGTAAAAAACTAAAAGATCCGCTGATGAGTATTTTTCTTTTCAAATACAGGAATGTGGAAGTACAACTCTTGAGACAACATTGGATGCATTTTGTGAGAGATCATTCAACTTGCTGGATGCTACAAATGCGGCAATATAAAAGTGGTCCAGTCGATGAAACCATATTTCATCATAATAGAAAAACGGCAATAATCACATTGTATAAGCCAAGTTGAACTTTTAAACATTTCAATGCTTTGTCAATCATATGCAATGTATTTATTTACTGTGTGCATGTGTTGTATCGCGTCTATAGAACGCTATACATTACCGCATGCGGTTTAACTTTGTTGCTTTGCACGCTGCTTGCGAGTCTGCATGCACACATAATTTTATTTTCAGGGAAACCAAGAGCGCATTGATATAGATTGCTATGCATGCTTATGAATTTACAGTAAAGAAGGGAAGGGGTGTTTAAAATGATAATGAAGCGTAGTACCGAACTAGTTTTTAAAGTGCCGGCGTGCATCAAAACTGTGATAGTTGCAGCTGTTATAAATTATAATGCGAACATAGTGTAAAAGGTTACTCTACTTATTTTACAACTAGTACCTGCTATTCTGTTGCTAGCGGATCTTTTAGTTTTTTTTAGTTTCCCCCTAATTCGGACCACTTTACTTAAATACAAAAGTCATGCAATAAAAAGCAAACACCAAGATAAAAAGCCACCTTGTATAAGCAGAGCATTTGGCAGCTGTCATATTAAATTGCTAGTGAACCCAAATCATGCATATGGCTTTATCAATCATGCCTGGTTACTTTAAATGGGTATACATTACCTCCATGGCACACATGTATTGACACAAGGTGCCACGTGATCGCCTTAATGCAACATCGATCATCGCCACACGTGTAGTAACAGAATAATATCAATGGTAACAGTAGGTTGCTACCGTACGTACCTTGGGGTGACTTTATCGGTAGTACTCTTTCGATGGCATTCCAGTGTATATTTAGCCTTCCCGTATCGCACTCGGGTCCTCGCACTCCATTCGCTAAGCAACCAGATTCAGAACTCTTTCAATACCATTGCCTTTTAGCAACCCGTTTCTTTTCTGGCTCTGCATAATACTTTTCAAGTTCAGCGGTTTGTTTCGTTTCTGGTTCACCCGACTGCTTGATACTTTTCCACGTTCTGTGGTCTCAGGCTCCGCTTCATCCTTCTCATGTTCAGCGATTCGTATCCTTTTGGGCTCTGCTCTCCGCTTGGTATCGTAGGCGTCCGCTAGATGGGGTAAGGCGGGGCATTTACCCCCCCCCCCCCCCCCTGCGTACCCCAACTAATTAATATTCATTTCAGTAATTAATATTCATAGTGCTATAACTAGCATGCATTGTATTGCATATTACAAACTGACTATTCCGGCAACCTTAAACACAATACAAATAACCACATCCTTTACGGACGTGTTTAAGAATGAATCGATTCGTGAAAAAGGTCAAACTTGCCAGCGATACTAATATCATGCACAGCAGCATCAGATGCTGTATTACTAAGCAGAGATAGCTAACCGACTCTGCAGCATCACCCGTTGTCATAGTCTTAGACTCAGACTGCGAAGCAGACGAAGCAGCCGTACCATCATCTGCTACGCCCACCGTTGTGTCATCAACTGATTTTACATCTGAGAGCAGCGTTACTTCTTCACAATCGCACACAGCCAGTACAGCATCGGTTGTAACCATAACCGAAGTCGATCGTGATACCAACGAATTTGATATTGGTCTCTACATTCACCGCAGCAATTTCCCCGATCAGAGACGGTACGAGTTACTAACGAGGTGCTGGATTCCCCCAGAAAACTATGAATTTAAAGCGGATGCATCGGGATCTCGTTCATTTCGCCAAATGTGGCTTAAAGACTACTCTCCTTGGTTGGATTATTCCCGTCACCTAAAAGGAGCTTTCTGCAAATTCTGTGTTTTTCCTCAGAAAGTTTCAAGAGGTTTTCAAGGCAGTTTCATTGCTACACCTTTTACACGCTATAAAGACTTTCATTCCTATGCCAAAGAACACACAAAATCAAGCTGGCATCAAGGCTCTCATGGAGATGCAACTAACTTCCTTAGCATATGTGAGAAAGCAGGTTTCTGTTGTTCAAAAACTGAGTGATGTTTACAGGAAAACAATTGAAGACAATAGGAGGAAGCTATATCCAATTGTATCCAAAATAGTATTTTGTGGGACCCATGATCTTTCTTTACGTGGCATTCTAGTTCTTGTGGGAACTTCTCCAATTTCGTATTGAATCTGGTGAGTGATAAATTCTAAAAAGCCAGATAGAGACAACTTCACATGCTGCACGATACACATGCATCTGTAAGGACCCAAAATGAAATAGTGGAGATTTGTGGAAGGCTACTGCAGTGTGATGTAGTTCATGCAGCCAATAATTCTGCAGCATTCTCAATATTGGCTGATGAAACAGCAGACATATCAGGCAAAGAACAATTGTCATTGGCTGTTAGGTACATGGAAACAAATTTGGCAACTCCATGCATCCATGAGGAGTTTTTGGGATATTTTCACATACATCAGGTGTCTGCAGAAGCAATAGCAAATGCACTTTTGGAAAGTTGCTTGGAAATTGGCCTGGACATGTCCAAATTGGTTGGACAAGGTTATGATGGGTGTTCAGCTATGGCAGGAATAGAGGGAGGAATACAGGCTATTGTCAAATGAAAATTTCCAAAGGCATTTTTTGTTCACTGCTCATCACACAGGCTGAATCTGGTTTTTAATGATTTAAACAGCCTTACCGATGTGCGAAATTCCGGCTGTTGGTACAATAAAGTCTGTGATCAAATTCTTTCATGACAGCACTATACGACGCCACTTAATACCCAATGTACCAATGCTATGTGAAACTAGATGGATTGCCAAATACACAAGTATAAGAGTTTTCTTTGAGAACTTTGTTCAAACGCTACAAGAAATGAGCGAATCAGCTAGTGCTAGTGTAAATTGTTGACAAGAAGCACACCAGTTGGTTTGCTTAGTAACTGCATCATCTTGCATAGTATGCCTAGTCATCATTGCAAAGTATGCATCAATGCTGGAGCCAACACAATTCTTGCAATCATTCAACTTGATCTGTTGAAAGTGCAGGGTCACTTTTATGAGCTTGTAGGCATAATGTCCAAACATAGGGAAGAGTGTGATGTCTACTTCAGAGAAAGCAAAGGAATTAGCTGATGACCTGGGTGTTGAAATTCATATGCCCAGGTTGGTTTCAAGGCAAACTCATCGATCTAATCCACCATCTGACTCAGTTAAAGGATACTATCGAAGATCAGTGTAGGTACCTTACCTTCATTCCATCATCTCATCTTTGCAGCTCAGATTCTCATCTGAAAATGCTCCCTGCTTTAGCATCTTAAAGCTTTACCCACCTGAAATGGCAAAACTTACTTTAGATATTTCAAGCAACACATTCATTCTATATACCGATATGATAATTTTGTTGAGGAAGCAAACACATGGTACCAGGTGTGTGTAACAGGGGATTCCAAGTGAACCAGTTGGGCTTCATTGACATGTTCAATGAGGCTGTACTGTTTCCTGCAGTGCGCAAGGCTATCTGTACAGCAATGGCCCTTCCTGTGTCAACATGCACTGTTGAAAGATCATTTAGCACTTTAAGAAAGGTCAAAACGTGGCTACGTGCTACAATGACTTTGTATGATCAGTCTTCACAGGGAAAAGATTAACACTTCCAAACAACAGTTCATTGAAAGAGTGGTAACAGAATTTGGACG
Organism: Ephydatia muelleri; assembly: GCA_013339895.1. Classification (NCBI taxonomy): domain Eukaryota; kingdom Metazoa; phylum Porifera; class Demospongiae; order Spongillida; family Spongillidae; genus Ephydatia; species Ephydatia muelleri. The sequence goes on along the minus strand of JABACO010000303.1, from coordinate 9,121 downwards.
TGAACCAAGGCGCTTACATTTCTTTTCCAAGAATAGTATGTTGTATGCTTCTTCATTGCGCATCTGTATAAGTTGATTTTAACCTTGTCTCTATAGTACATCATCACATTATGCATTCAATGCAGCACACACCAGTAGAGGTATATATTGCAAGTATATAGCGCAGCTGGAAACACAGATTTTGCTCTGAAACTGTATGAAAACATGAGTTTCGTGCATAAATATATGGGTAGGGGGCACACCCACCTCCTGCACCCTCCCCCTGGGTGATCTCTTTTCTTCATTGGCCCCCCCCCCCCCCCCCCCCCCCCCCCCCTTGGAAATATAAGAGCGGACGCCTATGTTGGTATTACTTGGTACTTTGTTCAGCAAGGGCCCGTTATTTTCCATCGTAGACCGTATATGTTAAATTAGATTACATTACTTGCTACTGGCTCCTTTTAGTTTTCTTGTTTGGTAAGGACAAATTTCTTGTGCCAGGAGTCCTGTCAGACAGGAGTAGCATTTTGTACTGCCCAAGTCTTATTTGGTAGTCAACTGCCAATACATAGCTCGAGATCAATTGATCACAAAATTGCAAATGCCGACCAATTCTGAAGCTATTGGAGCAATTTTCATTCTTTAAAAGTGTTCCTGTCCCGAGTTATGCCTTGTCAAGGAGGATAATTCCGGGACTGGGTACGCGGACGGGCAGTACCCTTTCGTCCTCTAAAACCACGCAGTTTTGCCACATAACACAACAACGAAACTGCTCTTTTTTGTCTTTTCGTTCGATTTAAATAACAAGCTAAACAATTCGATCGTCGGGAGTCTCGTTAAGTAAGTAGTCGTGTGTTTTTAATGACTTAATGCATAGTCGGGGTCAAATCCTGTATGGAAGTTTGTAGCGAAACTTCCGATGCACAACGCATAATACATTTTGTAGCGCCGGTTGAATGCAGCGTACGTATAAGCATAGGTCCCCCCAGAAGGTATTGCATGCTGCTGAATCGAAATGTACCGCGGAGAACACAATATTAGACACGTTCTATGCGGAGTGGATCAGTATTTAAAAAGGGGGATCCTCTGGGGGATACAGGGGGGGGGGGGGGGTCGGTGGTGTCCGGCCCCCCCCCCCCCCCCCCCCCCCCTCAGACCTGATGATGAATAAAATTAAAGATTAATACTTTATCATTAGTGAAACCAATTAACAACATCCCACGTGATATTCATTGTTCTAGAGAGCGTTATGGCAAGCAAGCGGGCGCGGAAAGTATCTTGAATTACTTTTCAAAGAAAGCAAAAGGTAATTTATGCGTACAGGAATCGCGCGCCTGTCATGACTTCACCCACCCGATCGCGTTATCTCATTACGTGAATGCAGCTGCGTGAACATGCATGCACACACTACTTCTCCCCCCCCCCCCCCCCCCCCGCAGTCCTATTAGAAATCGATCCAACCCCCCCCCCCCCTCCCGTCCCCCTCCTTTCAGACTTACCTCGCTACGGGCCTGGAGTTTCTTTTTTATATCATTATTATCTTTTTTGACACATGCAGATATGGGTAAGACGCAAGATGAGGACATTGTGCATGCCTATAACTTGATACACAGTGTCATCAGTGATATTGCAATTTTCAGAGAGAACATTGAAAAGATTTTCATGATTGGTTTATGGATGCTAGCAGAATTGGTAGTGAGTTAGGCATAGTCCTTGCAGTTTCACGTCTATCTGGAAGACAACACACAGGGCTAATGCAGGTCCAGAAAATCCAGATCCTGAAGTTTATTACAAATTAATGTGGCAATTGATTCTGGATCATGGAACGTGCAAGAACTAAACAATAGTTTCATCGTGACAGTATGGTTGGTAGTCACTTATTTTATCTAGCTCCAACATTAATCACAGTGATTTACAAGAGCTTGCAAAATGTTTGTTGTTTTGGGAACGTGATTTACCTAGTGCTTCATCACTTCTATCTGAATTAAAACAGTGGCAACGTTTTGGAAACTAAAATCTGAATCCCTTGATAACATCATTCCTGCAGATCTGGCACATTGTATCCATGCAGCTGATGAAGATGTTTTCCCCAACATACGAGTACTATTAATTATTGCCTGCACTACTCATAATTTAGGATACGCAGTTTATGAGTTGCACTGAGAATAGAGTCCCCCAAACCAAATCACGCACAGTATTCGCCGCCCTTTCAAGTTTCTATAGAATGTCACCAATTATGTGCGGGATGACGTCAAAAGCTTCCGCGCTTCGCGCGGGAGGGGGCACATCCCCCTCCCGCACCCTCCCCCTATTAATTATTCATGTCGGACCCCCCCTTCCAGAATTCCTGTATCCGCCCCTGATCCTAGTCACATTACATGTACAAATGTACAGGAAAAGCAATTAATTAATATGCTTAATCCATAATGCGCATTTCCTCTCCCTCTTCCTGCTCTCTCTATTTTGCTCCTCCTCCAGTAGGTGTAGTGTAAATAATAATACGCAGCATGAACAAATTAGTTGGAAATTATAAATATTCACCTGCGCATTTTCCAGCATCCAATAATAATTACACACTGTAAAGGACGAAAGTTTGAAAATATTTTTGTCATATTAAACTTTTACTGACAAAACACAATATTTGTTGTGCTGAAACTCACTGATACACAAATAATTGCAACACCGATTGGTGTACTGATGACAATGATAAGACTTTCCACAATAACCGATAAGCCCTCAGCCGAATGTGCTAGGGATGATAGAAAGTAGATTTTTTTTTTTAGCTTCAATACTAATCTAAACAGTACACATGACTGTAAAGGAAGTATCATATCATGGACAATAATATACAGATGTTCGTTCGCCACTTAAATTTTAAAACGAAACATGGTGTATAAGGGAAAATGCCTTGCAGAGATTGGCCAGAACTGGTGGACATCTGGCGAGCGGCATGTCAGTTAAAATGCCTGGCCTTTCAGTTGGCAAAAGCAGCAAAGTTTAATCCTCATTTTTGATAGTGGTGTATAGAAGTTTATTTAATTTACAAAATGTCATTATATTCCGTTGCAGTATTTTGCCTCATTATTTGCTATTATTAATTCGTGTGGCATGATACCGCTCCTGTTAAGACTCATCCTTTAGCATAGGTATGTGAAGCAAGGAATTCATTTTTGGACGTTTTCTTCGTAATAAGGTTGCTGAATTGTTTGGTCCAAATGGTTTTGACGATTTATGTCACTGAATGTTGGTTACATTCTGATGACTGCTTGCAGCTCTCCCGTGCTCCATGCACTGTTTATAGGAAGGACAATGGTGGTGTGGCTGTTTTGTGTTAAGAAAATCTTTAGCTGATCGTTTTCAAACCACTGGAATGCTTAGAAATTGATCTACTGTTTGCCAGAAATGTCAGTCATAGTGGGCGTGTTTTATTATTCTCCAACTTTGGTCAACATCTCTCTTGATAGATACTTTTATCTATACCGAACCCCATTAGCAAACTTTCTGTTGTTGTGCCATTCTCCATTGAGTTGTGATCATACATTTATTGATTTTTCGATTCTTTGTCCTACATTCCTCTACCTGATTCATGGAGGTGATTTCATAATTGGTTACTATCCTTCCCGGGGCTGTGCATTGTTTACCACAGTACACCAATACATGTAGATGTGTGACATTCTGAGTGATTGCATAACCTTGGCGTTCTATTAGAACAATCTTATGCACATTCGTTCCTTTGCTTGCATGCAAGGAAAACAAAGTTGTATCACAAATGTCTGCCTATTACTGGCAAGTTTCACAGGAGTATGATAATTCTGTTAGAGCTTTTTTTTATGCCAAAGAATACAGTGATAAGCAGCGGATTGTCTCTTATTGTATGCGTATGTCAACTCCAAACGTGTTTGGTTACAATCTTCCTCATCTTTAATTGCTACATCAAATGTTGAAAAGTGTGACTTGCTTAATAGGTACATGCATTTTGCTGCTGTGTTCACAAGAGATGATGGCACTATTCCCACTTTTCTAGAAGTGTTCTTGAAAGTGTAGATTATGTTTTCACCTGACATTTAACTGCTCACCCAATACCTGATGGACTTTGCATACTTTCTCATGCATATCCATTGCAGATGGAATTCTCTATTCTGTTTGAACTTTCAATACAACATGGCAGAAAATAGCTCATGCAGGCCCAGTATTTAAAAAGGGGTTCCTCTTTGCCAACTAATTTTCATTCTCTATTTCTTACACGTATTGCATGGGGTTATGGAATGTATAATTGCAGAATCAATGTCCTTCAGGCCAATTCATTGATTCCAAAAGAACAAAATGGTTTTCTTCAACATGCACTAAGCTTATAGCTTCTTTAAATGAGGGTCATTGCATATCAGCGTCTCAAGATTGATGCAGTATATATAAACTTTGCAAAGACATTTTTTTCTATTTCTCATTCAAATGCGAATTACTTCTTAAAGTTGCTGCCTATAGCATCAATTCTCGCTTATGCTGCTGGATTGCTTTTTATTTTTTGCCAACCGTGCAGATCAATCGATGCTGATGTCGAGTTCTCATTGGAGTGCCTCAAAATCAATATTCTTGCTCTAGATCAATGACCTCCCTGAAGCCTTCAAAGTAATGTTGGTGTGAAAATCTTTGCTGATAATACCAAACTGTATTATGCTCATGGCTACCCTGACGATTGCGCTTTCTTAGCTAGATTTGTACACGGTTATCAAAATGGCAACTACATGTGGGTGTGGCCTTCAATCAATATCATTTGGCAAGTTAAACATATCACCTGTGCCCTATTCACTGAATGTTGTAACTTGTATATGAGATTATGGAGTTTATATTTGATCTAACCTTAAAACCAATTGTGCGTTGTTCGTACATAGCATCAAATTAGGCATTTAGCCATTGTGCTCTTCTTTGAAGGTATTTCATGTGTCTGAGATATGGTTAAGGCTTTCAAAATTTATGTTAAGCCTATCCTTGAATCCTGTACTCACGTTTGGAATCCTTGGCTCATGCATTGAGGACATTGGCTCAGGCATTAAGGGCATTGGCTCAGGCATTAAGGCATTGGCTCAGGCATTAAGGGCATTGGCTCATGCATTAAGGGCATTGGCTCATGCATTAAGGGCATTGGCTCATGCATTAAGGCATTGAAAAGTATGTGTAAAAGAGCTAACATTCCGTCTTTGGATTGCGCAAATCGGGAAAGAAGTCTGAATCTGTCATTGTTTGAGTACCAGTGACCTTAAGTGGTGTGCTTTTTAAGATTGTGCATGATTTGGGTCTTACATATGGCAGTCTTTGGAAGTCATTCGCTGCAATCGCATTAAAAACTTCTTTCTCGTGTTAGTTATATCAATTTGGAATTCACTCACGGCACGAAAATGTCATCACTGCCAAAAACTTTTTCCTCTTCAATTCAAAGCTGAATTTTTCCCCATTTGCAAAAGTCTTTCCATATAAATAGCAGTTATACCGTATAAGTGCATTATTTGCTTTCTTTGTCTTTGTATGCACAGAAATGAAAAAATAATGATGGGCTAAGTAACTGAGTTTGATTCAGTGTACTGCTTTAGTCACTAAAACTTTAAGCTACATTATTGCGCTAAACATTTATCTTTCTTGCATAGTCGAGTGATGTACCTTGCATAGTCGAGTAATGTACTTTGTTTGCTGCAATAAAGTACGAACATTTTCGAACCAATGCAGTACATACAGCATAATTTGTATTCTTGCATACCATATGCCCTTGGCTGTACAGTAAATTAATACATATAATAATTATGAAGTACTGCTGTATTCAACAGTTAATTGATCAGTGAGTGTTGAACAACTGTGCAATCGTGTAATCGAAATAATACTTCAGACATATATTTGCACATCTACTGCAATACAAATGCATTTCATAGAAATTCATCACAACTAAGTTCTCTCTCAAGAACTGGATTTGATTAGGTGTAATTTTTGGTGGTCCAAACAGCAAGGGAAAATATCGCCTGGTTATAGCAGTACTAAGCAGGTTAGTCTTACATTTTTGCAAAATGCCACATGCATGCAGGCTTTGCAAGGTATGCGAATTGCAAGACTGTATTTGCATCAGATCCCACTGTATATCACTTGCTGTACTCTTATTATTGCAGTGTGTTGTTTTGGAGATGGCAATGTGGTATTCAGCCTTGGTCGCATCAGAGCTTGTTAAGAAAACTGTTATACTATTTGGTGATGTGGATAGAAGGCTTACTCCTGGTGGCTGTGGCTGATCTATTTAAATGTGGACAATATACAGTAACAAGAAACGAATAAACAAATCAATCAATTATTTTGCTGCTGAGTATGCATGGAAGAGTTAAATGTATTTAGATTGCCTACATGCGTGCTGCATCAACGTCATTCTGCTCTCAACGCCCAAAGACCTAAGAGGTTGTGACTCATCTGGAGAGGAGCTAAGAGTTTCAACAGTTTTTTCCCTATATTCAAAAGCGCATTTCATCAAACATGACTGTAATGATGAAAAGCACCAGCTGAACAGTCCATGGTGGACACAGAATATTAGTTGAAATATGCACAAACACAGCTACCAACATGTGCTATCATGCCACCACGCAGAATGTTTACTTGTTGCAATTTGAACTAGTATCCATCGGCGGAACATTAATAGCTACTATTATGGAATATCTTTCATTGGTACATTTTTTTCATGCTGTTATATATTGCTGCACGATAAAGTAATAGCATAATGATAGTATTCTTACCTGGAGAATACAATGTGAGGCTGGAATTTTCCACAGCACGAATTAGGCCACACGTGATGTTAACGGGCATTCTCTGATTGCTTGTCACAGACATGTTTAAATTCGACTTATTGCACGCACAGCTGGAGTGTAAAGGATGTATACACTTCGCGTAGAGCTTGCGCACAATCGGACTCCAGATAGCGCTTAACATTATGATCACTACTACACGAGGATACAATTGACAACACTTTCAATAGGACTTAGCATACTCAACCTTTATATAAGGGGGCTTGTCCAAACTACTTTTGGAAAAAAATAGCGTCATTGCGACGTTAACATATTAACACCCAAAAAAAAAAAAAAAAAAAAAAAAAAAAAAAAAAAAGAAAAAAAAAAAAAAAAAAAAAAAAAAAAAAAAAATAAAAAAAAAAAAAAAAAACGAAAAAAAAGAAGAAAAAAAAAAAAAAAAAACAGAAAAAAAAAAAAAAAAAAAAAAAAAACAAAAAAAAAAAAAAAAGAAAAAAAAAAAAAAAAAACAAAAAAAAAAAACCCCCCCCACCCCCCAACAACACCCCCCCCCCCCACCCCCCCCCCACCCCCACCCCCCCCACCCCCCCCCCCCCCCCCCCCCACCCCCCCCCCCCCCCCCCCCCCCCCCCCCCCCCCCCCCCCCCTTAACCGATTATACGCGGAATTGTAACATGTTTATCATTTTTCATGCATGGTATCAGAATACGTCGTACTGTATATACCACATGCATGGCGTGGAATTTTTCAGAGAGACAATTTTTGTGAAGTTTCGTTTTGCAGTGGTTGTGATCGACGCAACTCTTTTGAGCGAGAGATGATCATTGGTATATCATGTCTCTGATTGAGCAATACGTATGTAGTTATGTATGTACATAGCTGGTAGCGCGTAGGTGTACGTGAGTGGACTTTGTTGGTGTGGGTGCATACATGGTTGTACGCTGAGTATACTTAAGGATGCGTTGGTAGCAAACGCTGAATGTACGTATATAGTAATGTGTTGATAGCCGTGTATGTACGCTGAGTGTGCAGTAATCAGACCTTATCACGCGCTGCATTCCTCCCCTACATGAAGACTGTAAGATATAGCTATTTCACTTTTGCACAGACCCTGTTGGTATAACAATCATTCGTTACGCCGTACACAATAACCACTGGCAATGTCATGCTATCACGGCCCAGGCTGCGTATATACGATATTTGCGTCTTCCGCGTATAATCGGTTAACGTCATACTCAATAAACTTTTCGTACGCGTCTCGTGGCACCTTGTAAATGTGTTGCACATCTTTCAATACTCCTCCGAAAAGTGTAGTCTGAATAGACATAACTGCTGCCACTAGAGTCAACGCTGCTACAATAAAATTTTCTTAGCGTCATAGCTTAACCCCCCCCCCCCCCCCCCCCCCCCCTAACGTCACAATGACGCTAATTTTTCCTAATATAGTTTGGACAAGCCCCCTAAGCTTAAATGGCTAGGCAGGCATAGTTCTGCTCAAACAAGCCAAAACCTGCACACTCCTGCTATCATAGCAATTCACACCTGATGTGTCAAGATTAGGTCCTGCACGATATTCGACCTTGTACTGGTAAGGCTGTAAAGCCAGGCTCCACCGTGTCAGTCTGCTGTTATTATCCTTTAAGCGGTCCAACCACTCCAAGGACCTGTGGTCTGCACACTCAAACCGGCGCAAATTGATGAAACGCGTGACAGCAAGCAGGGAGAAGGTGGGGCCGCAATCTATGCATTTGCGGTGGAGGTTGGGCTCACCATGTGATTATGTCTGAGTTAATAGGGGTTGGGCTCCCAAAGGTGTGGCTGGGAACCGCGGCTCTATTTGCGCATGCAGCATTCACTGCACATAGTAAATTTACGTTCTTTTCATTTCGCGGCGTAAAATTTTGTATTTCAAATACATGAGTAAATAGGCTTCACTTTCAAACTTGTTGTTTTGTTAGCTCGATAATTAAATATAGACTAATTCACGATCTTAGTTCAAAATATCACATCCTATCAAAAGCTATTTCGGTTCACATGTCCTATTCATTTTGTATGTAGCTAGTTTCGAGTTGAGTCTGATGTTATTCTGAGTCTCATTAATAGTGTGTTTCTCCTCCTTCCTGTATAAGGGGAAGAAGCCACTGAAATACAAACTTACTGTATGCATGTAAAAATAAAACAAATCAGACAGCACGAAGCGATGTGTGGAGTGAATTACACAAATACATGTGTATTTTAGCTAGCTAAAAGGCAGCTAGTTCTTGTAGGATATACCGCAGAAGGGAGGAACCACTCAGAGATACTATATGACACTGTCATGGCATAACGCATAGTACATTTTGCAGCGTTGAATACGTATCAGCGGCATGCAG